>LBNU01020389.1:75798-86716 GCA_014162995.1 Artemisia annua | reverse complement strand
TTGTGCGATACGCCACGCCTTTAAAGAACGAAATACCGCAGGCGATAAATTCGGAGCGGTAGCCCAACACATCGATACAATGTGACTGTTGGCTGTTGAAAAAAAAAAAAAAAAAAAAAAAAAACAAAGAAAAAAAACACAAACAAACCAAGTTATACTCTTTTCTAATATTCTCATATAATGGTTAGCTTGTTAAGTTTGATTCTGGAATGAGTACCTTGTTAAGTTTGTTTATATGTTATTTCTTATTGTCCTAGGTAGTAACAGTCTTGATTTTGGATTGAACATCAGTTGTTCTTTAGGCTCTGTAATCTGGGATTTAAAATTGTATGGCACTAAAACAAATCTTTATTGTTACACTATACAAGACATAATACCATCGCCAGTTGTAAATGGGTCGTTTTGTTCTATCATCAATTGTATCTGTTTGGTATGAATGAAATGAGGTTAGAGGGTTAGGTTTTGTGAAAATGAGGGGGAAATAAGGCGCCCAAAAGTTTGAGTTTTTTCATTTTAGTTTGAAGAACAGCCTATTTTACACTCTTTCAAGTTTCAACAAAATTGATTCAAGTTTCAACAAAATTGATTAAGCCCGGTTTTGTAATAGAAAACAGGGCTCTAATAATTTTAGATAAAGCCCGGTTTTGTAGGAGAGAACATGGCTCTTTACAAGGAATAGAGCCCGGTTTTGAATAAGAAAACACGGCTTAAAAGTTTTTCAACATAGAGCCCGGTTTTATAAAAGAAAACATGGCTCTATACCATTTTTTATAACATGGAATCCTTTTAGAGCCCGTTTTTCACTAAAACCGGGCTTTATTAAAGGGGCTCTATGTCCATTTTTGTAGTAGTGCGACTTTGTTGATCTTCTTGTGCCCTTTAAACTTGTAAAGTACAAGTTCATTACCATGCATAATGGCACTCGTTTGTAATTCACATAAGGCCTCAAGATGCTCCTTTTCAAAATCCTCATCCTCATTAAAAACATGTATTTTCACCCATGAATTATTAACATTAGGAGCCCAAATCTCCCAAGAGCGGTTTGGTGCCTTACAAACGAGCCCCAACTTTTCTTCGTACTTTAAGAATTGCACTGAAGTGTAACATTCGGACATGAGTCTTAGTATAGGTGATGGAATGGAGTCCCATTGTTCTAAGTATATGTCAAACTTCCATACTTCGTTGTCTGTTGATAACATGTATATAAACTCCTTTGTGGTGATCAAGTGTGTCTTAATAAGTAGGACATCTTGGAACCTATCCATAGGCAACAATAAAGGGTCTAGTAGTCTCCATTTAAATTCCATAGAATCAAAGATTTCACAACGACAAGCTTCATGCAGTTCAAAATCCATAATCACTTGGCTGTAATAAGAAAATTCCAAGAACACGATAATTAGAACATTTGCATGTCAAACATAATAATCATCATGGTACAAACAATCAATCTGCGTGTGTGTTAACTAACATCTAAATTATGTTTATCTGGTCTAAAGATAATTCATGTAAATAAATTATGTACTAAGACAACTTCAATTATAGCATGAATATACACAACCCTAGATATGTATCCATATAGATACTTACGTGTGTGTTCGATGTTGAGACAATCTGACAATCTTATAATGCAATGGATCTGAATCTACAACGGCGATCATAACCTTCACAGTTAAATAGCTTGTTTTTATAATCGGCAATGCTAAAACTTGCTTAGTTGTAGGTTTACATACATGGTACAAAACATTGTTAGGATCTTGATTACCCTCAAATACAATAATCCCTTCCTTAGAACTTGCAAGAATATGTGCATTCCTTGTTAGGAAATCAAGATCAAGACTCTTTGAATCACGTGACGGTGCAAACTCGTGGATGTACTCACAACAATGTATCATGTTTTGTATTAGAAAGCCAGATAGTGTTGTCTTTCTTTTGTTGCATGACTCATCGTATGCGGGCATATCAAAATCTTTGCTATATCGCATCAACGGTGATGTAGATGGCATCTCAAGCATCATGTCGAAAGAAAGCTTGGAATTGGTCATTAGAGATAATAGGGTTTACGTTCGAGGATTTACAGCAAGAAGAGAGTGTTGTTTTATCTTTGTTTTCACGAATGAAAGGTTTTTAAATTGTGAAAAAATAGCCACCAATTTGACTTGTAGTGTGATTCGTATACTTAATACTTAATAGTTTATTCCAAGGCTGTCAAGATCGCGATCCCACGTGAGATCGTTTTTGTCTTTGCAAGATCGAGATCGTAAGATCGGATCGAGATCCTACGATCCTACTTAAATGTCTAAAAATCTTATTTTTCTAGTAATTCGTATTCAAAGATGATTGTATAACAAATTAGAGAAGAAGAAAGAGTTCTGAAAGTTAAAGTAATATGAGAATGCAACGCGTAACGCTTTAAAATACAAAAATATCTAATAGATAATTAAGGACGCTGAATCTTTTAATCAAAAAATCTATATATCTTACTCTTATTAGACATTTACAGTAATCAACGCTTGATATATTGTTTTAATTTAACAAAATTCATTCATTTATAGTTTATTAGTTAGTTAAAATAAGGGAAGTAGGATCGAATCGGATCGAGATCTTACGATTCTATGGTAAGATCGAGATCATACTTAAGATCCTATGCTTTTTAAGATCCTACGAAGGATCGACTCGTTTTTTCTTAACGGGATCGTAAGATCGAAAGATCTTAAGAGCTAGATCGAGATCTTAACAGCTATGGTTTATTCCTCTAGATTGCGCAATAGTTGGGCCGAGCCTATCTATCTTCAAGCGAATGTGTGATAGGTGGTATGAATCCTTTATTCATTTGCCAAAAGAAACATATATACAAAAATAAATTGGTAATTATCTGTAAATCTGTAATGTTATGTTTTGAACCTTTATGTCTACATGGTTTAGAGGAAAAAGAACTGTCAGGCTAACTATATGACTTAAAACATAGCATGCATTTCAAGTAGTTTTTTCATAAAGTGAGAGAGAAAGGAAAATGAGAGAAAAATGTATTTGATTATAATGAATTGTTATTACAAAAGTGAAGTGAGGATTGAAATATATACATGAAACACAATACTGAAATGGCTAAAATGTACATAGATGCTTTTGATGTCTAAGGCAATGTGGAGATAAATTGACTGTTTTGTCCTTCCAAGCTGCATTGACCATCTTTGCATTGTATACTCCATTATCCCCCCACAAGTAGGCAGTATGTATGGATCACACATGCCTAACTTGGATAAGCATTTGTTGAAGGGGTATGTTGCTAGAGGTTTGGTGAGTAAGTCTGCAACTTGAGAAGTAGAAGCAATGTATGTTGGTAGAATCTGTCAAGATTTGATTTTGTCCCTTACAAAGTGGCAATCAATCTCTATATGCTTAGTTCTAGCATGCTGCACTGGATTTGATGCTAGAGCTATAATAGAGGTGTTATCACAGAAGATCTTGACTGGTGCAGTGAAAGAGACTTGAAGATCTTTGAGTAGAGTTTGAAGCCAGGTTATTTCACAAGAACAATCAGCTAGAGCCCTGTATTCAGCTTCAGTGGAAGACCTGGATGTAACTAGGGGTGAAAACGAGCCGAGCCGAGCCCGAGCTTGCCAGAGCTCGAGCTCGGCTCGTTTATATATACAAAGCTCGAGCTCGGGCTCTAGCTCGTTTCGAGCCTTATATTTAGAGCTCGAGCTCGGCTCGTGAAAAATTTCACAAGCTCGAGCTCGGCTCGGGCTCGACTAATTTATATTATGTTTTAAAGAAAACAAAGTTCAAATGGAGCTCGGCTCGTTAATTACATAAAGCTCGAGCTCGTTTACTACTTTTAAGCTCGTTTATACGTATAGGCAATATATATACGTATATATTTCAAGGGCTCGTTTAGGCTCGCGAGCCTACTCGAGCTTTTTGTATAGAGCTCGGGCTCGAGCTCGATTATTAAATGAGCCAAAAATTAGGCTCGAGCTCGGGCTCGAGCTCGTTTGGGCTCGAATCGTTCGAGCTTTCCACCGATCCGATCCCGAGATTTTCACGAGCGGCTCGGCTCGTTTCCACCCCTAGATGTAACTGATTGTTTCTTTGACTGCCAAGAGATCAAACTATTGCCTAGAAAAATTCCAAATCCTGAAACTGACTTTCTTGTGATGGGACAACTGGCCCAGTCACTATCACAATAAGCTTGTAGAACCAGTGGATTAGATCTTGGGAAAAGCAGACCTTGTCCTGGACTTAACTTGATGTATCTGATCATTCTTTGTAAGGCTTCCATATGAGCAGTGTGAGGAGAGTGTGAAAACTGACTTAGAAACTGGGCTGCAAAAGCCAAATCAGGTCTGCTTATTGTCAAGTATATAAGCTTACCCACTAAAGTTCTGTACTGTGATGTGTCAAGTAATGGATCACCATCTGTATCTTGGATTTTGACTTGTGGATTCAGTCGTGTCTTGGCATGTTTAGCATCATTGAGATTGGTACAATCTATGAGATCCAAGGCATATTTCCTTTAAGTCATGACAATTCCCTTTTTGCTTCTGAGAAACTCAATGCCTAAATAGTAATGTAGTTTGCCTAAGTATTTGATGCTAAATTGTTTGTGAAGTTTGGTTTTGATTTCTTCTATCTGTGATAAGTTGTTGCCTGCTATCAATACATCATAAACATAGATGGATAGGAAGGTTATGCCATGTTTTTCAAAAAAGGAAGGTTATGCCATGTTTTTCAATCTCTTTTACATTGTTGTGATGATGAAGCTGGAACATTGGATCTGAGGGAGAAAAGATGGATAGGAAATGTAGTTAATGCTTCTATGGGTAACTTGTGGAGGAGAGGCATTGCTCATTTTGTGATGATGCCTATGTTGTGTTACTACTTGTACCTATTTATGTGAGAATGTAGATGCGTAATAGGTTTGTATGAGAGTATGGTATAAGAAATGTAGCAATGAAGTAAAAACAATGTCTTCAGGAGGATGGATGGATTGTAATGGAGGGACAAAGCCTTCTTTTGTTTTGCTGACTATAACCTCTGTGTGAGTATGTAAGCTACACATTGGAGGGGGTCTGCAAATCATGAGGAAGTAAACATAGTCATTTTGGCGAATTGGGGATTGTTGTCTTTGATATTGTAATTCATGTTTTTTTCTTTAAGTGTACCTTTTTCATTGATATGCTTTTTCATTTGGATTGCTTTGGGCATGTTGTAGCTCTATTTGAAATTGCAGAATGTATGTATACATTTGGAGATTTTTAAGATATACACATTTTCATTAAAAAAAAAGTCATAATCGCAAAAGAAAATCTCAAAAATTGAGGTTTATAACAAATTCACATAACCATATGTTTATATGCAATTATGGATCAATTTCTATATAGAAATGATGACCGTTGCCTACAAGAGAATAAATAAAATTAAAATCTAATAAGACGCACACATCTGAGGCAGAGAGTGTACACATGTATATGATTCTAAAAGCATCAGTGGTATAACAAAAATTATAATTTTTTTTGGATAGTTTAACACTAAGTGAATACCTTTTTCAAAATAACGAACACCCTATCTCAATATTAGTAAATAACATGAAATAACGAATATCGATTTTTTTAAAAAGTGCATACCATATGACAGAATTTCTGTCTCCACCGTCATGCCATTAAAAAGAAAAACATAGCTTCTACACTACTCACTAACAAGTTTGTTGTCAACTTTTATCTGCCCTCCCAAATTTGTTATCTCAAAATCCGATTGAAATACAAACATTTCATGAGGCTCATCGTGATCTCTCAATACGACTTTGTTGATCTTCTTGTGCCCTTTAAACTTGTAAAGTACAAGTTCATTACCATGCATAATGGCACTCGTTTGTAATTCACATAAGGCCTCAAGATGCTCCTTTTCAAAATCCTCATCCTCATTAAAAACATGTATTTTCACCCATGAATTATTAACATTAGGAGCCCAAATCTCCCAAGAGCGGTTTGGTGCCTTACAAANCAGGTAATGGATCACCATCTGTATCTTGGATTTTGACTTGTGGATTCAGTGGTGTCTTGGCGTGTTTAGCATCATTGAGATTGGTACAATCTATGAGATCCAAGGCATATCTCCTTTAAGTCATGACAATTCCCTTTTTGCTTCTGAGAAACTCAATGCCTAAATAGTAATGTAGTTTGCCTAAGTCTTTGATGCTAAATTGTTTGTGAAGTTTGGTTTTGATTTCTTCTATCTATGATAAGTTGTTGCCTGCTATCAATACATCATCAACATAGATGAGAAGAACCAGAGATGTTGTTGGTGTAAAGTAGGTGAAAAGGGAAGTATCAGAATGAGTTTGATGAAATCCAAGGGAGAGAAGGAAGTCTGTGAGCTTGATATACCACTGTCTGTTAGCTTGCTTAAGTCCATACAGGGACTTTTTAAGCCTGTAGACAGTGTTTGGGGAACTGGGTTTGGGGTAGCCACTTGGTAATGATAAGTAGACTTCCTCAGTGAGATCACCATGCAGAAATGCATTATTGATATCTAGTTGATGGATGTGCCAATCATACACAGAAGCAAGAGTAAGGATGGTTCTCACTGTAGTCATCTTTGCTACAGGGGCAAATGTCTCTGTGTAGTCAATTCCCTCTTTCTGATTGTACCCTTTGGCCACTAATCTTGCTTTGTATTTGTCCACTGAATCATCTGCATTGTATTTGATTCTGAAGACCCACTTGTAACCAATAGGGCACTTGTCTGGTGGTAAGGTGGTGAGCTCCCAAGTTTCATTATCTTCAAGGGCCTTAATTTCATTGTCAATTGCTTTCACCCACTTAGGATTCTTAGATGCTTGAGAGTATGAAGTGGGCTCTTTTTCTTGGTGAAGTGAATTAATTAAGTGTAAAATAGATGGATTTGTGATATTAGAATAATTAATGATGTGTGATGTGTAGTGAAGACTGATTGTGTAGATTTGGGTGGTTTGCAATGATGAAAATCTTTGAGTTTGTTGGGAGTTGTCTTGACTCTGTTAGATGTTCTGGGTGGTGGTGGATTTGGTGGGGGAGCTGTGGGTTGGGTAGGTGGTATTGTGGTTGAAGTAGATGGTTGTGGTTCAGTTGTTGTGTGTTCTGTGTTTGTGGTGTTAGTTGTTATGTGTTCTGTGTTTGTGGTGTCATTTGTTGTGTGTTCTGTGTTTGTGGTGTCATTTGTTGTTGTGTTCTGTGTTTGTTCCAGTTATTGTGTGTTTTGTGTTTGTGGATTCTGTGTTTGTGGGCTCAGTTGTAGGTATAGGATGGTGAATGGGTGGTGTAAGGATAGTTGGTGATGGAACAGGGTCAGGATAAAAGATTGGTGTAGGTGTGGATGGTGAGGTATCTGGTGTGGTTGACTGTTTTTGAAAAGGAAAGATATTTTCATGAAAAGTAACATGTCTGCTAACAAAGGTTTTATTGGTTTCTTGGGAGAGTAGTAGGTAACCCTTTTGATGTTGAGGGTAACCTAATAAAATTGATGGGATAGCTCTTGGTGCAAATTTGTTTGGTGAGTGAGTGGAAGCATAGGTTAAGCAACATATTGTTCTGAGGTTGGACAAGTCTGGAGGTGTTTTGAAAAGGACTTCAAATGGACTTTTGTGGTGTAGAATTGTGGATGGAAGTCTGTTGATTAGGTAGGTTGCAACTAGAAGACTGTAACCCCACAAATGAATGGGAAAGTGAGCTTGGAAATGAATGGATCTGGCCACTTCTAGCAAATGTCTATGTTTTCTTTCAGCCCTACCATTTTGTTGTGGTGTGTATGGGCATGATGTTTGGTGTTGGATACCTTTTTGTTCAAAGAATTCAGTGAGTGATTGGTTGACAAATTCTGTCCCATTGTCACTTCTAAGAACCTTAATTGTTGTATTGAACTGGTTTTGGACATAAAAGTGAAAGTTCTTGAGAGTAGAAGTGACATGTTGTTTGGTTGGGAGAAGGTATGTCCAGGTTGTCCTTGAAAAATCATCAACTAGGGTGAGAAAATATTTACATTTGTTTAGTGTAAGATGTTTGTATGGACCCCATGTGTCTGCATGAACAAGTTCAAAGTTTGATTGTGCATGTGAAGTGCTTGGTGTAAAAGGTAAAGCTGTTTGCTTTGCTATTGGACAGACATCACAATGAAAGTGAGATTTTGCATTCAATGAGAAAGGTAAGGACTTTATTTTCATTTGTACATTTACAGAAGGATGGCCTAGTCTATTGTGCCATGTATTCATGTCCTTACAAATGGTATTTACAGAAGATGTGGGTGAAGTAGGTAAGGGTGTGGTGTCTGGGGTGATGATATAGAGCATTAGATTGTATCCCATGGGCAATCTTCTGGTTGTGACCCTGAAAGATGCAGGTTGAATGATTAAAAATGACTGAGAGTGAGGTGGTTTTTGTGACTTGGCTGATAGAAAGCAAGTTATAAGCAAAGGATGGTATGAATAAAACATTGTGTAAAATGAGTTGTGCTTTAATCCTAACAGAGCCAATAATGGTTACCATGGTTTGATGACCATTTGGGAGTGAGACAATGATGGGTGTGGTAAGATGTTTTATGTTAAACATGAGTGCAAGGGTGATACATATATGGTCAGTAGCCCCGCTATCACATACCCAAGATCCCTAAGATGTGCTATGCAAGAGGCAATGAAAAAATATCTAGCAGCAGCAAGAATTTTAGAAGTACAGATACCTTTGCCGTGTAACATGAGCATCACTTGGTTGAGTTGATTCTGCAAGTTGTCCATCTTTGCATACACTGCTGCATCAGGTTGAGCCTCCTTAGTTCCACTTGTGGTTGATCCATCTGTCCCAATTGCACTATTCACAGTCCTTGATCTAGCATCTGCTAATTTAGTTCCTTGTCTAACTTTTCCATGTAAAGGATGTCCAATAGGATAGCCCACCAGTTGGTAACACTTATTCTTATAATGCCCTTCTTTTTGACAATTACCACAGTAAATTCCCTATCTAAAAGGTGTTCTCATGGGTGTTGGTTCACTTCTATTGTAACCAGTGTTGTGTGGTGCTCTGTTTTGCCTGAAATTTGATTGTGTTGGTGGATTGTTGGTTGTGTATGAAGACATAACAGTTGGAGCAATGTGTTAGGTATTAGGGACTCTCTCTGTTTTTCCTCTTGTCTGAGCATACCATATGCTTTTGTGGCATTTGGCAGTGGCTGCATCAACAATATTTGTCCTCTTAAGTTTGTAAAACTCTCATCTAAACCCATCAAAAACTGAATCAATCTCTTTCTGTTTTCCCTAGCACCATTCAATCTACCATTTTCACATGTGCAGTTACAAGTGCAAATGTAGGGAGCCTCTGAAGCATCTAACTCATCCCAATATCCTTTTAACTTCTGATAAAACACTTCAATGGAATAGTTTTCTTGCTTAAGTTGTGCTATATCATTGCTTATTTGATAAATTCTATGACCATCAAGTTGGGAATAGTGTTCTTGCAACTCTATCCATAAGTCTGAAGCAGAATTAACAAAACTTAAATTGTTACTTATCTGATCTGTAACTGTATTGAGTATCCATGATATGATCATATCATTGTTGCGTTCCCAAAGAGCTCTGAGTGGTGATGTTGCATCAGGTTCAGGGTATGCTTTGGTAATGATCTGCATTTTGTTCTTTGCATTGAGAGCAATTGTCATTGATCTCCTCCAAGAACTGTAGTTCTCTGAACCAAGAAGCTTCTTGGATATCAAGATAAGACCAGGGTGGTCATTTTGATGTAAAAATAAAGGGTGATTGTTAGAATTTGTGTCATCAGGAGTTCCGGTGGTGGTGTAGTCATGTTGTTATGATTAAAAGGTTGTTGTGATGGTTGTTAATGGTGATTGTTACCTGAATTGGTTGTTGAAGTGGTTATTAATGGTGATTGAGTTGTTAGAGTGGCGGAATAGTGGTGGATTGGATTTGGGGAAAAGTTAGGTACGGTGGTTTATGGTGGTTTTGGGTTTGTTAGAAGTTTGTTATGACAGTTTGTTGGAGTTTGTTATGGTGGTCACCGGAGCTCTGATACCATTTCATAAAGTGAGAGAGAAAGGAAAATGAGAGAAAAATGTATTTGATTATAATGAATTGTTATTACAAAAGTGAAGTGAGGAGGATTGAAATATATACATGAAACACAATACTGAAATGACTAAAATGTACATAGATGCTTTTGATGTCTAAGGCAATGTGGAGATAAATTGACTGTTTTGTAGTAAACGGAGCTCGAGCTTTATGTAATACGGCAGCCGAGCTCCATTTAACTTTGTTTCTTCTTTACAAAACATAATATATAATAGTCGACGCCCAGGGACCGAGCTCGAGCGTTGTGAATTTTCACGAGCGAGCTCAGAGCCTCTAAATATAAGGCTCGAAACGCAGCGCTACAGCCCGAGCCGAGGCTTTGTAATAATAAACGAGCCGGCAGCTCGCGAGCGTTGCAAGCTCGGGCTCGGCTCGGCTCCGTTTCACTAGTTACATCCAGGTCCTTCCCTGAACTTGAATACACGGTTCCTTAGCTGATTGTTCTTTGAACATAACCTGGCTTCACAAACTCCTACTCAAGATCTTCAAGTCTCCTTTCACTGCACCAAGTCAAGATCTTCTGTGATAACCACCTCTAATTATAGCTCTAGCATCAAATCCAGTGCAGCATGCTAGAAAACTAAGCATATAGAGATTTGATTGCCACTTTGTAAGGGACAAAATCATCTTGACCAGATTCTACCAACATACATTGCTCAATTCTCAAGTCAAGACTTACTCACAAACATCTAGCATACATACCCCTTCAAAAATGCTATCCAGTTAGGCTGTGTGATCCATACATTGACTGCCCTACTTTGTGGGGGGATAATGGAGTATCAATGCATAGAGGTCCAATGCAGTCTTGGAAGG
>LBNU01020389.1:63519-75178 GCA_014162995.1 Artemisia annua | reverse complement strand
TTTTTTTTTTTTTTTTTTTTTTTTTTTTTTTTTTTTTTTTTTTTTTTTTTTTTTTTTTTTTTTTTTTTTTTTTAAATATCATGAATCTAATTATAAATACCCTTAATCATGTTTTCACAAATCAATAAAACCTATGTTAAATGGTGCGTTGATTTAGAGAAGGATGGAAAATTGAAAAACCATAAACTTTGACCGAAAGTCAACTAAGTTCTAAATTTTCTGTAAAATGATGAGTTATGTGTTGACCAAAAATTAATAAAACCCCTTTAGCAGCAATTGTTGAAGGAAAACTAGTTTTACACATTTCCTTATTTTTATTTGTCTTGGATACTATTTTCTTTTAGTACTATGTTCATATCCTGTTGTACATTCAAGAATTTAAATTTTCTCACTAATGGGTATTCCAATTAATTTACAATACTTTAAAGTAGGCATTGACTATTTCTTATTTGACCAAGTATTGTTGGCGTCAAGTAATCAAGTTACTCGGCGATGAACTTTTTTCCTTAATCTATAGTGGCAAAAACCTAATATTGTCTGCATGTTGGTTAAAATCCATGATAACTACTTAACTTACATCACCTAATCTAGATTGTTACCTAAAATAATTGATGGTAGGGTTTATCAAGGCTTGCTTTGCAATGAGAACCCCAAGCTTTCAATTTTTGCATTTCAAGCACCAACTCATTTTACTACTGGAATTCAATGGTTTATTCATAGGCATATACATGGCTATGACATAGTTCTTTTGAGAAATGATCTATCTTTCTACTTATTAGTCTACTTATCTTTCTACTGGCATATATAGATTACCTAACAAAAAATAAAACATTTTTATAAGTTTATTGATGATTGAAACATAAAATGTAAAATAATAAGTAGAATGATGATCAGAAAAATATAACAATTCTGTTCACACTTTTAGTTCACATTATTTATAGCTAGCTCGAGTTATTAATATACCTATGACCTTAAGTCTCCAACATTTTATAAGAAAAGATGTTATAAATAATTGTTGACGTGATTTTTCTTTTGTTCATTTTGTATCCGATTTTGGCTCTTAAACAATTGTATAAAGCTAGCTTTATCTGTATGCTATAACAGAATTTACAAACCATGTACTCCGTAGACCAAAGTTGAACCTGTGAGCTAAGTCAGCTAACATAGAGCAAAGTTGAACAACACATAGTGCAAGGAAAAACTTGTAAGCAAACATACTAAGTTGTGATGTTAACAAACCAATTAGCCAAGCTTTTAGTTGGCATTTCTCATAATGTAACTAATAATGTTTTGAGTCTCATAAACGAGTCACACTATCGATCATTTACATTATGTTAAGTATCAATTAAAAGAACTTTTATAACGAGATGACATGATATCAAAATTAGAAAAAAAGGATTTGTTCTCTCATACGAACAATTTTTTTTCGTAAAATCTCGTCTAATAGCTAGGCTTTCCGAAAGAAGATGCATGTCATTCATTTGATGAGACATAAAAAGGAATATCGAAAATTCGAGTGGCTGAAGAAAATAAAGATAAAAATTCTCATACCTATGGTTACATAAAAGGTGCTTTTTTTTGCCAATCAACCATTTTACCCAATCAACCACCAAACCACTAATGTCTTTTTCTCGAACACACACGCACTTTAAAGCATAAATGAAGATAGAAAGTAAACCAAAAAGACTTTAACCTAACCACCTTTCTTTGATAAGTAAAATCAACCCTTTATATCAGGCATTTCACACTCATGTAACACATGTACACTATGTGTTTTGAAGCTTCACCTTTCTTTGAATGGCTCAAGCCATCTTTGCCATCTTCATATGACACCATGATGCTCTCTAATGAACAAGATTTCGCCCACAAAACGATCGAATGCCTACCCCTACTCAGTAGACTGCTCGAAAAAGATGAAACTAATAGGGTTTTGAAGATCAAAGAAGAAGATAACATAGATAAAGTGACGGTATCACTTCACATCGGTTTACCAAGTTATGGTGAATCAACAACAGAAAATTTAATTAGCACTAACAAGCTGTATGACGAGTTTAAGGAAGAAGATGATCATAAGATATCGGATATGAAGGTGAAGTTTAGCAATCATAACAATGGTTTGTATAACATTGTAAGTGATCATGATCATCAAACTAGGTTTTGGATACCGACACCAAATCAAATCCTTGTTGGTCCCATGCAATTTGTTTGTTCTTTATGCAACAAGACCTTTAATAGGTACAATAACATGCAGGTATGTCTTTCTATTTTATACATATGCATTCCATTTCTTTTATAATAAGTTATCATCACGCAAGGACGAAGCCAGAAAATTATGTTGAAAAGAACAAACTTTGATAATTCTCATAAAGTGCACTACAAAATTTGTTGATAGGAGGCCGGTGAATTGCAAAAATAACTATGTAACTTAGAAAATTTATACTACTATTTGTTTTGCTAGGAGGCTATTGCCCTATTTGCTACCCCTTTCTGTCTCTGCCTCTCCATTCATGCATGTCGTGATAGAACTTCAGTCCATAACATATGTGCGAATCGGCAATTAGCTTTGCCTGTAAACGTTCTATTATTTAACAATCCCCAACTAGGGTTTTATATATTGATCACTAAATATATAAAAGCTTTATGCTTATCTATTCTTTTGCTTCAAATAAACACTTTATTAATTATGCTTTCTTGTATATATACCACCATTCATGCATCATTCTAACTTAGATAAATAAATCAAACAAAGCTCGTAAAAATTATTTTCTGGGAAGTAAATAATATAGCACTTGAAGTGTTATGGACTTTTTGGTAGTTGAAATTGGGAAGATATAAGGAACTTTATAATAGTGGAAGACTGACTGATTGACAAAAGTTTACGTTGAAATATTGCCCATTTTTTCGTTTTGGAATTTACTATTAATGACCCCATGAATTTTGGTCATCATTGGATGATTAAAGTTGCTTTATTTCTTCGTTGAATTTCAAAGACAAATACTTTTCTCGATGAATGTTTATCACTCAAATCTTCTGTTCATTTCTTCCCAATGAGATTATGTGGAGTAGGGTCATGGCCTCATGGGTATATACTTGGATCAATAATGACGTAAGAATTAAAGTAGTCACATAACAAATTAATCAAGAATGTTTTGTTAGGTTTTATGGTACAATGCAATGAACTCTTAATGTTCACCAATATGGGAACTTTTTCATTGTGTATTTGATGTTTTAATTTTTGCAATCGATACAGATGCACATGTGGGGGCATGGATCTGAATATAGGAAAGGACCTGAGTCGCTCAAAGGCACACAACCGGCAGCTATGCTAAGACTTCCATGCTATTGTTGTGCTCAAGGATGCAAGAACAACATCAACCACCCTCGAGCAAAACCCTTGAAGGATTTCCGTACTCTCCAAACACACTATAAGAGAAAGCATGGGGCTAAACCATTTACATGTAGAAAATATTGCGCAAAAAAGTTTGCGGTTAAGGGAGATTGGAGAACACATGAGAAAAACTGTGGCAAGTTGTGGTATTGCACTTGTGGATCGGATTTTAAGCATAAACGATCACTTAAGGATCACATTCGCTCTTTTGGAAATGGACACTCTCCACATCCTCGTCTAGACGGGTTTGATCATGATGACAAAGAATGCATTACAGGTTCTGAAGATGAAACTATGCACTAATCGTAGTTAAACTAATGAAACTATCCAAGGGTTGATACTTTTGGCACTTTGAAGATTGCTAGCATCAATTATCAGAGTTCTAGAAGGATCAATACTTATATTTTTCTCTTTATATATTCGAGTTTGAGTGTGGTAATAAGGAAAGAAGATCATCTTAAAGCCGTGAAGTCGATAAATTTTCATCTCTATATAAGTGAGAGGAAAAGGATATACGAAATGCCTCTCCTCTATCGGAGAAAATTTATCGGCATCACAACTAGATGTTGATCTTCACCATACGTATTTGTCATTTCCTTTCATGTCTAGCTAAACTATAATATTAAATTTCATTTCTTTCTTTTCAAGTGTATTGTGCATTTGAGCTACTAAATTCACAGCTTATCTTATGCTTGTTACATATATGAGATGCGTGTTTACAGAATTACATAATTAATAAAATTACTAAATTATATATATTTAAGTCTATAATTAATCAAAAAAATGAATGAGAATTTAAAAAACTTTTTCTTTTTAAACTAATCGCACACAAGTGTAAATTTTTATTTCATCAAAGTAAAAAGAATTTACATAGTGGTTCCGCTAGCTCTTTTTGAATTGCAAAGTTAACTTTTTTGAAAATTACATTCGTGGATAATTAACTTCTTAGTTATTTATCTTAGTATCAATTGTCAAGTGCAAACGAACGGATCATTATCGATTATAGTTTGTTTATACGTACAAATGAAACTTTTTGTGCTAGTTTTAGTTGCACTTTACTTTCACTCTAATGCGCAATTATAACATAAAATACAACACATGGAAATTAATACGTATTCAAATGACAGTTTCTCTTAGTCACCTTTTTTTTTTTTTTTTTTTTTTTTTTTTTTTTTTTTTTTACAAAACGCATAGAATTATTAGATCAAGGTTTTATTATGAGAGAAAGAGGAAAAGGGTTTTTCACGGGATATGAAAGTGTCCAATCATGCAAAATCAACATCTCCGTTATCAACGGCAGTCTTTTACATCTTCTTTATTTATGTTTATTTCTAGTACAACCTTTTCCCTGTTGACGTGTGAACATTTGGGTTAAAATTATAAAAAAAGTCTATTATGGAGGGTTGAAATGAAAAAAAGGTGTTTAACTACTCCAACTATAATTATCTTTGTCACTATAAAAATTAATAAAAATATAATATCTATTTTTTTTTCAGTTGTTAATATTGAAAACTAACATTATCAAGTGGTCGAGTCAAATAATATGTTCCACTAGTTAAGCCTTTGAGCATATTATAGAGCTCTTGGTGTAAAGATGTTATCAGGTTTATATCTTTATGGTAAGCAGAAAGCATAACATCTCTCATTCTCTCTATACTCATGATGACATGAAGGTGATATATATTTGCCTAAGATTACTCCCAACAATATTAATAGTGCTATGGCTACTCACTTCAATATCACCGTGTAAAGTGATTAAAGGACTTAAAAATATGTGTCTAATTTTATACCTGAATCTGTATTAATTGCAGTTAATATATACATTTTTTACAAACAAATAAAACACTGCCATTTATGCATGTTTTTATGAAATTAGTCAATCTATAGATCACCAAATCAGATTTTATCAACTTATTATTCACTTTGTCCCGCTTAGATCATAAAGTCCTAGAGTACTAAGAGTCTAAGACTGTGTAATGGTGATGGTAACCACGTGTTGTCCCCACTCACCAACGAGTCGTTTTATTAAACTGCTTCCCCACTAGTCCACCACGGTTGCCCTCTTTCTTTTGAGAATTCGGTGGTGCACACGACCATGCTTTGTGAAGAGTTAATAATAATTGTGTGTGTGACAGTATACTATGAAATATATTATGTTTAAGTGAAGTATGTTTCAGATAGTGAAGTTAATTATCTTACTACCTTTGTTTGGTGATTGAGAGAAAAGCAGCTAATATGATTGAATATAATGATATTTTTTGAACTTGATAAATTGTATAAAAAAACGTAAATTACGCATTTGATCATGTTAGTTCATTAGATGTAATTTGGGTGAATTTAATAGAATGACTTGAGTGCTATATCAGTTAATTTCAGATGGCTAAAGTTGTATTTTCTTTAAGCAACTCTATACATATAATGGAAAAAGCTATAAAAGTGAAAACTTAAAGTATTTTAGGAAGTCTTTACACTATTTTTCGAAAAAATATGCAAAGCTTGAAACTATTAACACACAATTAATACACATAAAAAACCGGGTTGACCGGGTCGCTTCAAACCAGACGGTTTGACCCGGTTTAATATGAACTGTTTTTTCAACCCAACCCGGCAGGTTGGCCCGGTTTATTGACCCATTTTTCGACCTGAACGGTTCAACCGCTTAAACCGTCCGGGTCGAACCGGTTTTCAAAACATTATGTTTAATCCCTAAATCTGCAAACTTTTATTATTTTTTCGTTTATAACTCATAAAGTTATTTTGCATCATTAAAAATATATGCCACTATAAATCACGTTGGTAATGTACGGGTATTCGTCTAGTATAAATAAAACCTTAAAATTTTGAGAGTCGTGGCCATCTCCGGTCTCTAAGTAAGGTTTGTCCATGAGTTCATAATCCCCTTAATGTAAAATTATCACTCTTTTGGTTTAACCCCATATAGTGATTGAAAATAACAAACTTCAGTGTAAGTTTTACTAAATCTGTGAGATTATAAGATTTTACTACGTATTCTTCATAAAATTAACTCAAAGTGTGATCCAAATCATTTAAGCAATACAAATTCATAATTAATGAATCAACTAAATCTATACTTTTACACCTAAAATTTATGAATCAAAGTTACAAAATGTATTTCTCGCAATTCTTTACTTTAATGATCATAGGAAAATCCATGGAGTAGAATTATTCGAGTGAACGGTGATACGTAACGGTCACACGTGCCATGACTTTGGACATTATCTGATATTCTGGTTGACCCACTTCTATGCTTATTTCCCAGGAATTAAACGGTCAAATTATGGGCTTACATTTGTCAGTTATACGACACTAGCTTGTGGTTCTCTCGGTGTGACATAATCCTTAGATTTTAATCATTTTACCACGAACCAAGACTTTTTAGTGTTTGAACTTTTAACATAGAGCATGTCATATTTGCAAGATTTTGTGAAAGATATCAAAAGGTGGTAACATGTTGATATATGCTTGGTGACTAAGATCCAGGTACAAAAATAATATCAGTTTGTTTTATTAATTATTAGGCTCAAGTTCGTGTGTGGTTTAAGGTCGATTAGGGCTTTTTGATGTATTCTTTATATATTGTGATTCATCGTACCTACAACATCATTCAACATAGCAAGGACTTGAACTTAATTTTAGGTACATGCAATTACTTCATTCCAAAGGGAGCTCTTGAACACAAACAAAAATGATTAATCAATTACACCACAATGAAGTAAACAAAGAGAGTGAATAATGTACAACACGTGTATCTCAAACCTACACATGTCAAACCAGTAACAAGCCACAAAACCTACATGTCACCACCTCATCAACCCTACATCCACCTCACCAACACACAATAAATCCAACACCAAGCTTAATCCTAAACCATATGCTCACCAAAAAAAACACCTAAACACACGTCACACAAAACTAAACCAAACCATGAAGCTGCATGAAACAAGATCACAACATCATGATGAGGAAAAAATCATGACAAGGAAACAAAAGGCTGAGAAACAGCAAGAACAAGATGAAAAACCAAACAAGAAAGCGAAATCCGAAGAGAAGCATAATGGCAGTGCAAAGAATGGTAAATCAGTTGATGAAATTATTATGGAGTTCGATAAGTTCTGTAAAACTACTAGTCAACATCTTTCTATACAACAAATGAGGCAAATACTTGAAGCTAATAATGTTGATACTTCTGGTGGTGATGATGATGCCGTTGTACCTAGATGGTAAGTTTATTTCGTTTGTTTCGTTTTAGTCAAGTGTTATTTTTTCCCCGTAAATAGACTAGAACTAGAATATACCTATATAAAAAGATTAATATTTTCATTCCATATACGCAGCACTCTTTTTAACGATTAGGTGTAAAAAGTAGGGCACACTACACATAGAATTGTACTTGCATGACTTAGAAATGATTCTCTTAGTACATAAGTATTTAATGTTCATATATGGAACTCTGGACTTATGCATACAAATGCTAGTTTTGTACTAACATCTGTAGTATCTAAGCTAGCTTTCTTAATTAGATATTCTTTGCCGTTAAGAAAAAGCATACGCAGTTGGACTATTTCTTTGAGTTCTTATGGTATTTGCTTAGTAAAAATGCAAGTGCGATGACATAATTCCGATCTGTGTATGTGCATGTACAGTCAAGATATGTTGTTCTATGGGTCGCTGCAAAAATGTCCGGTTTGTGGGGGAACACTCGAGTACAATGGCCAAAGTTATAACTGCACGGGATCGTATAGCGAGTGGTCTACATGCACATATAGCACAAGAGAGCCTCCTAGATTAGAGGAACCGATCAAGTTCCCTGATTTTGTGCATGAATCCTCCATTTCTGATGTAATTCTGCTACCCTTTTTATGCATGCTTAGTCTACGGTTTTCGCCGCATTTAGACCCCTTAGTTACTTGTAATTGCTTTTTATACATGTAGTTGCTGCTGAAACATCAAGACCCCAAGAAGCGACCAAAGAGGGAGTTGAAGCCTAGCGATAAACCCTTTACCGGGATGGTCATATCTTTATCTGGTCGATTATCTCGAACCCATGTATGTTTCTGTAACACTTTGACTTTGCATGTAATAGTTTATTTTACTAACAGACGATCAGATAAGATGACAAATTTATTGGATTAACTAGTCTCAAGTCACATTAAAACGCGATATGAGTAATAATAATTGGCTGTCTGAGATTGTTACTATATGTAACTGCATGCCTGTCTAGCCTGTTTTGATGCAAGATTTATAAATGGTTTATATAAGTTTTGCTCTTAGCATATGTCAAGATTCTTAAAATTAAAAACCAAGACGTTGAGTATCCTACTCTTAATCTAGATTTGCGTGTTGTTTTACTGTTTTAATGATATTTTGCAGCAAGATTGGAAGTCTAAAATCGAAAAACACGGTGGGAAAGTGGCCAACCATGTCATTGGTACTAATTAGTTCTCATGAGAAACTAGTAGCATTTAGTTTGTTGCTGTTAGATTGTTTTAATAACCGGATTTCTCTTTGCACTAGGGGTGACTTGTCTAGTTGTGCCTCCAACGGAGCGAGATCGAGGAGGCTCTTCAAAAGTTACAGAAGCATTGTAAGTTGTTTTCCCTTGGTTAAGACTATTTCATCATATCCCATCATCAGTTCATAATATAGGGATGTCCTTGGCTGTTTTATCTCGATTTAACATTAACTATTGAACTTTCTTGATATATTCTTCCAACTGCATTGACCATCTTTGCATTGTATACTCCATTAAGTTTTACCTATTCAACATTATTTCTACAGATGTTTCCTTGTAATTTGTTTTTGTTCTACTCTTAATCATTTATCTGTCACTCTAAACAAAGTTAGATAATGACTACAGTGATTTAAACATTTGTTTTTCGGGGAAAAAAAAACCTGAATTCTATTTACAGGAATCTTGAGTCACTTATTACAAATTTGTCATGTGCAACCTTTCATAAGTGTCATTTTCAGTGAAAACAATATTAAGATGCTTTATAACTAGTCCTATGAAGATCATTGAGCTGCTACAAACTAACAGTCTCACAATAAACATGTTAGAAGATAAATCACATAACATCATCGTTAACAAGACTATAGGTCAAGATTTGAACCCATGACCTCCGCCTTTTTTATCAACATTTTTTTTTAATTCTTCCAATTTACATAGGGGTGCAAGGCAAATGAGCAACTAGCTGCGCCTTTAATTATGTCCTTTAGGATGCATTGAAATTTGATACTTTAGATTGTTTATAACTTAGGCTAGACACAATCATATGGGTCAATCCCCCTTATTTTCTCTGCCACGTCAGCTTTCTCTCTCCAGCGACCTGCAGGCGATTCAGTGCCACAGTAAGGGCGACCAAGTTCAATTTTTTTTTTTAAACATTTTTAACACAAACTAAAATTTCATTCATAATTAAAACGTTACATATTAATTCAACTAAAATAAAAACATTACAACACTTATTAAAACATTACAACATAAAAACTTATCATCTAGGTTGTATTGTTCCTTGATCGCGTCTTTGAGTTCTTGCATTTTTTGTCTTTGAAATGCGGGTAAAGATGGGTCGATTGGTTTGAAATAGAAGAGGAGGTCTTTTTGATATTTTTTTGTTGCTCAAATTCAAGCCTTTCTTCTTCCATTGCCAATCTTCTGTCTTCTTGCTCCGCTTTCTTTTGCTGCAGCGCCAACTCCTTATCCCTTTGTGCCAGCTCTTTTTCCTTCAATTTGTAGCATCCGTCTGCAAGCTCCTGCTTTCTTACCCAATGCCTTTGACGTAATGGTTTGCCATTTTTCGGCTACCCCATCCCAACTAAACCCCGACGATTTCTTCTTAGTAGCCTTATTTTTCTTAGCTGCATCACGTCCAACCGGTCGCTCATTTCGAGGCTCTTCATTATCAGGCACATCCGAGCCCGTTTCAGAAGTCCTTGGTTTTTTTCAAGCATCATTTTGGTTTAAAAAAACCGGCATCTCATTTTTCTTCCATATCTCATGGTCCCTCAAAATCTGCCAACAATGATCCAAATGAAACGTATGCTGCATCATTATTTCATATTCGTCACACGCTCTTTGGTAAATAGTGAGATCATTCTCACCACTTCATCAACATATAGGTTGTTCGTCGTCATCACCAACAAGATCATCATTTGAAATTGATCGGTGATACGATCCGTGACCCGAACCTTGATAACCCGGTGACATTTGGTGTGACTCGGATAAACCACGACCGTTTCCAACCGATAAAAATACCGATTGATTCTCCCTAATTCTCCTGAAAATCACAAGCATCAAAGATGATGTGTGTTCTGCCGAGAATAATTTGCATAATAGAATATGGAAGAGGATGGTGCCATTGTTGGACGATAACACGATTCGGGGAACCATACATACTTCGACGTGAGTGGCTTTTGTGTGGGTTGTTGGTGTTTGATACGGTGGAAAATGAGAAGGACCGATAACATTCAGATTCCATAGCAAATGGGTTGAATGTTTTTTGTTGTGGAGGTACTTGAGATTCGTAATCAAGAGAACAGAGTCGGAAATTGAATGTTTGGGTGAGACACCGGATATACCGAAAAAGTCGAATCCGGTGAAACTGCTGCGGGATGTTTTGTTGTGGGTTCACACGTGATTTTTGGCCTTTTGCTTGTTGTTGTGCATTTTCTTATATTTTGAATAAATTATAGTTGTGATGATTGTGGAATTGAAGTGTGTTACTGTCTGGTGATTTATTAAGCAGTTGCAAAATCGCCACCTCGCCGGATTAATCGCTAATCGCCCTCGGAACATTGGAAGAGATTACAAGGTAATCGCCGATAATCGGCCGATACAAGGAATCGGCCGATTAATCGGAAAAAAATCGCTAATCGGCCATTGGGTAGCTGCCTCAGTACCGATTCACGATTTTTGCAACATTGTTTTAAGGATTTTTTTTTTTTTTTTTTTCTTTTTTTTTTTTTGCCCAACGGATCCCCACACTATTTCAAACGGTAAGTTTTTTTTTACTCACAAACAGCTAGAAACATAAAATGAATCGAACGTTTGATCAAAATTAAAAAAAAAAAAAAAAAAAAAAAAAAAAAAAAAAAAGGAAAGTACCCGTCGAAGGTGAGACCCGAGTGGGTGGTTTATTCCTTTTTATGGTCGCGACCGAGTACCACAACAACAACCGACCGAATCGACGACGATGCCGACCGAGTCGGTCTCGTCCCTTATTGTCGCCACCTTAGTATGCTACTGAACAA
>LBNU01020389.1:13358-53287 GCA_014162995.1 Artemisia annua | reverse complement strand
TTGAAAACTAACATTATCAAGTGGTCGAGTCAAATAATATGTTCCACTAGTTAAGCCTTTGAGCATATTATAGAGCTCTTGGTGTGATGTCATCAGGCTTATATCTTTATGGTAAGCAGAAAGCATAACATCTCTCATTCTCTCTATACTCATGATGACATGAAGGTGATAAATATTTGCCTAAGATTACTCCCAACAATATTAATAGTGCATGGCTACTCACTTCAATATCACCGTGTAAAGTGATTAAAGGACTTAAAAATATGTGTCTAATTTTATACCTGAATCTGTATTAATTGCAGTTAATATATACATTTTTTACAAACAAATAAAACACTGCCATTTATGCATGTTTTTATGAAATTAGTCAATCTATAGATCACCAAATCAGATTTTATCAACTTATTATTCACTTTGTCCCGCTTAGATCATAAAGTCCTAGAGTACTAAGACTGTGTAATGGTGATGGTAACCACGTGTTGTCCCCACTCACCAACGAGTCGTTTTATTAAACTGCTTCCCCACTGGTCCACCACGGTTGCCCTCTTTCTTTTGAGAATTCGGTGGTGCACACGACCATGCTTTGTGAAGAGTTAATAATAATTGTGTGTGTGACAATATACTATGAAATACTAGCAGGGTCCCCGCGCGTTGCAGCTGCGGGTACCCTGAAATAAAATTTTCCGGTGAATCATGTATTTTTGTTTATTATGTTCTTTTTGTCAATAAATTTACGGATATCAAAATTTCTGTTTAGCTCGTATCCGTTCGGGCTCGAGCCCATTTGGCCCGTTGCTCGTTCGGGCTTGAATATTTGTATAATGTGCTTTATTACTTGTATTAGTGACATTTAATGCGGGAATTGTGTTTAAGTTGGTTGTACAATATGCTTGATAATTTGTATTTCTTATGTATAGAGTGTTTTAATAAGTGCATTAATTGTTTTTATTGACCAGTTAATTAATTGTATTTAATGTACACAATGTTTTATTTATTGTATTTAATGTTAGTATTAATTATATGTTATAATTAAATATGAGAGGAATTTCTATAAGTAGTATGATAGTGTCTAATTGTGTTGAATCACTTGTACTTTTAGCATTGAAATGTGTAAGGCTTAATTTTAAGTATTCTAATAATAGTAGGCCTTTGTGCATTATAAGATAGTTAGATATTGTGTTTAAGTGAAGTATGTTTCAGATAGTGAAGTTAATTATCTTACTACCTTTGTTTGGTGATTCAGAGAAAAGCAGCTAATATGATTGAATATAATGATATTTTTTGAACTTGATAAATTGTATAAAAAAACGTAAATTACGCATTTGATCATGTTAGTTCATATGTAATTTGGGTGAATTTAATAGAATGACTTGAGTGTTATATCAGTTAATTTCAGATGGCTAAAGTTGTATTTTCTTTAAGCAACTCTATACATATAATGGAAAAAGCTATAAAAGTGAAAACTTAAAATATTTTAGGAAGTCTTTACACTATTTTTCGAAAAAATATGCAAAGCTTGAAACTATTAACACACAATTAATACACATAAAAAACCGGGTTGACCGGGTCGCTTCAAACCAGGCGGTTTGACCCGGTTTAATATGAACTGTTTTTTCAACCCAACCCGGTGGGTTGGCCCGGTTTATTGACCCATTTTTCGACCTGAACGGTTCAACCGTTTAAACCGCCCGGGTCGAACCGATTTTCAAAACATTATGTTTAATCCCTAAATCTGCAAACTTTTATTATTTTTTCGTTTATAACTCATAAAGTTATTTTTCATCACTGAAAATATATGCCACTATAAATCACGTTGGTATGTACGGGTATTCGTCTAGTATAAATAAAACCTTAAAATTTTGAGAGGGTCGTGGCCATCTCCGATCTCAACTAAGGTTTGTCCATGAGTTCATAATCCCCTTATGTAAAATTATCACTCTTTAGGTTTAACCCCATATAGTGATTGAAAATAACAAACTTCAGTGTAAGTTTTACTAAATCTGTGAAATTATAAGATTTTACTACGTATTCTTCATAAAATTAACTCAAAGTGTGATCCAAATCATTTAAGCAATACAAATTCATAATTAATGAATCAACTAAATCTATACTTTTACACCTAAAATTTATGAATCAAAGTTACAAAATGTATTTCTCGCAATTCCTTTACTTTAATGATCATAGGAAAATCCATGGAGTAGAATTATTCGAGTGAACGGTGATACGTAACGGTCACACGTGCCATGACTTTGGACATTATCTGATATTCTGGTTGACCCACTTCTATGCTTATTTCCCAGGAATTAAACGGTCAAATTATGGGCTTACATTTGTCAGTTATACGACACTAGCTTGTGGTTCTCTCGGTGTGACATACTCCTTAGATTTTAATCATTTTACCACGAACCAAGACTTTTTAGTGTTTGAACTTTTAACATAGAGCATGTCATATTTGCAAGATTTTGTGAAAGATATCAAAAGGTGGTAACATGTTGATATATGCTTGGTGACTAAGATCCAGGTACAAAAATAATATCAGTTTGTTTTATTAATTATTAGGCTCAAGTTCGTGTGTGGTTTAAGGTCGATTAGGGCTTTTTGATGTATTCTTTATATATTGTGATTCATCGTACCTACAACATCATGCAACATAGCAAGGACTTTAACTTAATTTTAGGTACATGCAATTACTTCATTCCAAAGGGAGCTCTTGAACACAAACAAAAATGATTAATCAATTACACCACAATGAAGTAAACAAAGAGAGTGAATAATGTACAACACGTGTATCTCAAACCTACACATGTCAAACCAGTAACAAGCCACAAAACCTACATGTCACCACCTCATCAACCCTACATCCACCTCACCAACACACAATAAATCCAACACCAAGCTTAATCCTAAACCATATGCTCACCAAAAAAAACACCTAAACACACGTCACACAAAACTAAACCAAACCATGAAGCTGCATGAAACAAGATCACAACATCATGATGAGGAAAAAATCATGACTAGGAAACAAAAGGCTGAGAAACAGCAAGAACATGATGAAAAACCAAACAAGAAAGCGAAATCCGAAGAGAAGCATAATGGCAGTGCAAAGAATGGTAAATCAGTTGATGAAATTATTATGGAGTTCGATAAGTTCTGTAAAACTACTAGTCAACATCTTTCTATACAACAAATGAGGCAAATACTTGAAGCTAATAATGCTGATACTTCTGGTGATGATGATGCCGTTGTACCTAGATGGTAAGTTTATTTCGTTTGTTTCGTTTTAGTCATTGAAGTATTATTTTTTTCCCCGTAAATAGACTAGAATATACCTACTAATGCTAGTTTTGTACTAACATATGTAGTATCTAAGCTAGCTTTCTTAATTAGATATTCTTTGCCGTTAAGAAAAAGCATACGAAGTTGGACTATTTCTTTTGAGTTCTTATGGTATTTGCTTAGAAAAGATGCAAGTGCAATGACATAATTCCGATCTGTGTATGTGCATGTACAGTCAAGATATGTTGTTCTATGGGGCGCTGCAAAAATGTCCGGTTTGTGGGGGAACACTCGAGTACAATGGCCAAAGTTATAACTGCACGGGATCGTATAGCGAGTGGTCTACATGCACATATAGCACTAGAGAGCCTCCTAGATTGGAGGAACCGATCAAGTTCCCTGATTTTGTGCATGAATCCTCCATTTCTGATGTAATTCTGCTACTCTTTTTATGCATGCTTAGTCTACGGTTTTCGCCGCATTTAGACCCCTTAGTTACTTGTATTGCTTTTTATGTACATGTAGTTGCTGCTGAAACATCAAGACCCCAAGAAGCGACCAAAGAGGGAGTTGAAACCTAGCGATAAACCCTTTACCGGGATGGTCATATCTTTATCTGGTCGATTATCTCGAACCCATGTATGTTTCTGAAACAGTTTCTTCTTGTTCTTTTTGAGTTTTTGACCCTGCATGTAAGTGAGTTTTTGACCTTGCATGTAATAGTTCATCTTACTAACAGACAGTCAGATAAGATGACAAATTTACTGGATTAACTATTCTCAAGTCACATTAAAACGCGATAAGCAGATAATGAGTTATAATAATTGGCTGTCTGAGATTGTTATTATATGTAACTGCATGCCCGTCTAGTCTGTTTTGATGCAAGATTTGTAAATGGTTTCTAGTGAGCTAAGTTTTTCGCTTAGCTAATGTCGAGATTCTTATTTTCAAAACCAAGCACCTCAGAGTTGATAAGCAATCCACACATAACCTAGATTTGCGTGTTGTTTTACTGTTTTGGTGATCTTTTGCAGCAAGATTGGAAGTCTAGAATCGAAAAGTACGGTGGGAAAGTGGCCAACCATGTCATTGGTACTAAGTAGTTCTCATGAGAAACTAGTAGCATTTAGTTTGTTGCTGTTAGATTGTTTTAATAACCGGATTTCTCTTTGCACTAGGGGTGACTTGTCTAGTTGTGCCTCCAACGGAGCGAGATCGAGGAGGCTCTTCAAAAGTTACAGAAGCATTGTAAGTTGTTTTTCCCTTGGTTAAGACTATTTCATCATATCCCATCATCAGTTCATAATATAGGGATGTCCTTGGCTGTTTTATCTCGATTTAACATTAACTATTGAACTTTCTTGATATTGAATAGGGAGCGAGGCATACCTGTGGTACGTGAAGCTTGGCTAAGTGATAGCATTGATAAAATGGAACCCATGCCTTTGGATGCTTATGATGTTGTTAGTGATCTTGCTGTTGAGGGAAAAGGAATCCCATGGGATCAACTAGACCCAAGTCAAGAGGCTTTAGAATCTCTAAATGCTGAAGTGAAGATCCTTTCTTATTTTAATTTCCGCCTTGCTTTTGATAAATTTTCTATAAATTTTTATTGGGTTTGTTTGATTCTTGCAGATCAAGATGTATGGAAAAAGAGGGGTACACAAAGATAGCAAGTTAGACAAAGAAGGTGGTGTTATCTTTGAGAAAGACGGGATCTTGTACAATTGTGCATTTTCCGTTTGTGACAGAGGTAGAAACGTAAACGAGTTCTGTATTATGCAACTTATCATGGTCCCGGAGAACCGGTTGCATTTGTACTTTAAGAGAGGCAAAGTTGGTGCCGACCCACGTGCAGAAGAACGAGTTGAAGAGCGTGAGGATGTGGACGAAGCGATCGAAGAGTTCGCGAAGCTGTTCGAAGAGTTGACTGGAAATGAGTTTGAGCCATGGGAAAGGGAGAAGAAGATTGAAAAGAAGCCTCGGAAGTTTTACCCGATCGACATGGTGAGTTGTGTTTCATTCAGTGATAAAAAATCGATTTTTGGGGTAAGCTTAGAAGTTCCGTTTCGTGTAGGATGATGGGTATGATGTGAGATATGGCGGCCTGGCACTTAGGCAGCTTGGGACAGCTGCAGCTCACTGCAAGCTGGATCCGTTTGTGGCTAATTTCATGAAGGTCTTGTGTAGTCAAGAGATATATAGGTATGCTTTGATGGAGATGGGACTCGATGCACCTGATCTACCTGTGGCCATGCTCACTGATTTGCATATAAAAAGATGTACGTTCATGTTCAATTTGAATATTTATGAATTATAAAATCCACCTTTCGCTAATTTAGAGAAACCCATTTTCAGGCGAAGAGGTTCTGCTAGAATTTGTGGAGAAATTTGCGACAATGGAAGAGGAAGATGAGGAGCAGGCAGCGAGGGCTATATGGTCGGATTTCAGTCAGAGATGGTTCACATTATTGCATTCAACAAGGCCTTTTATCTTCGGAGATCACCAAGAAGTTGCAGATCACGTAAGAATATTATACCTATGGGCTTGAATCGTCATCTACTGGATGTCACTAACATTGTAAGAATCTGTTTTTAATGTTAGGCTGCATCTGTGCTTGAGGGTGTGCGGGACATAAATGTGGCATCAAGGATTGTAGAGGACATGAGTGGTGATACGCTTGATGATCCGCTGTTTGAGCGGTACAAGAGGTTAGGGTGCTCCATTTCGCCATTGGAAAAAGAATCAGACGACTACGCTATGATTCTTAAATATGTCGAGAAGACATACGAGCCTGTGAAAGTTGGGGAGATCGTAAGATCCATTTTCTATGTACTGTATCTTCTTATGTTTGTTCATTGTCATTGGTTTCTTATTTGGTTTATGGTTTCAGAGCTATGGAGTATCGGTTGAGAACATCTTTGAAGTGGAAGTAAGTGCAGGACCATCGTATGATGAGATAAAGAAGATGCCAAATAAAATGCTTTTATGGTGTGGTAAGAAACCTAAACAAAAATCGTAGGGTAACTTAGTAATGCTGCAGATTCTCTTTGTTCACTTGAATCCGTTAAAATTTTAGGGACAAGAACTTCAAACCTAGTGAGGCACCTGCACAAAGGATTCTTGCCAGCTGTATGCGCACTACCGGTTTCAGGATATATGGCAAGTATCTTCATTTGCGTTGAAGTTTTTATCACGTGTTATGCATGACTGAATGTGTTTTTCTACAGTTTGGCAAGGCAATTGTCTGTTCTGATGCAGCTGCAGAAGCTGCTCGATATGGGTACACAGCTGCTGATCGACCAGAAGGCTTTCTGGTTTTAGCTATAGCTTCGCTAGGAGATGAAATTACTGAATTAACCTCTGCACCTGAGGTATAAGGTTCATTCCTGTGGTATAGTTCTGCATTAGTTCATGGTTTAGACGGCAAAAAGTGACATATATATCTTCACAGGAGACGGAGTCGTTAGAAGAAAAAAAGGCCGGGGTGATTGGATTAGGAAGGAAGAAGACCGACGAGAAGGAACACTTTGTCTGGAAAGATGACATCAAAGTGCCTTGTGGTAGTTTGGTCGCTTCTAAACATAAAGACAGCCCGCTTGAGTACAACGAATACGCTGTTTATGATCCTAAACAGGTAAAAATAAAGTTTTTGGTTGGAGTGAAGTTCGAGGAAAAGAATGTCAAGTATGAAGAAGTTGATCCAGCTGGTGCTGATGCGCCTGTGCAGTAAGAGCGTGGGTGTGTATAAATGTCTTCTTTTGCCTTTTGGAACATGGGAATAGTGGTGAAACATCAATGGATTATTTTGCTGTAACAATCATTGATGTCGTAGTCTACTGCAATAGACCGGATCATGTATTATCAGATGTTAATGTGTGTAGTTGGCTTCTATAAAATATTTCATGTTTGTCTATATAGAAATATCAGTATGTCCAATTGTTAAGCATGTGGTGTATGCCTCTTGAGATGTTCTAAATGAGGGTTTATTCATCACTTGATCGGGGTAACACTAAACACGACTAAGGACACTAGAATGAAACATCTACCTGGTTAGAAAGGGGAAGTTTAAGAACCAAGAAAAAGTAATATTCATGAGGCGAATTGACGAGACATCCATGCAGAACTTTCTTTGCCTGGATGATCATGTGAACTTGGCTTTGATTCTCTGATTCGCATGGGTAATTAGCCAAATGCAATTTTGCAATACTGAGAAATACTAGCTTAATCAGACCCTTGGTGCAAGTCGTGTACATGGTCTGGTCTGGATTAATGATGATTGATCATGGTGTATTATGTGATCTGTTAGCCTTGTGCACATGTACCTGGATCCATGAGTCCATGACCATCAATGTTGCACTATGTGATGTGTTACAAGCCGCGTTGATAACCGTGTACATAGAACATGAGAGTCAGGATGGCGCATTAAATGAGGTGTTACAAGCCCCATAATCGAGTGAATGTATCGGTTGTTACATGTACACACATTACAGGCCCCATAGTCGAGGGAATGTATCGGTTGTTACATGTACACACGTGTACACACGTAGGCATGTTAAAGATGACAGAAAACGACCTATAGGTGAACACAAATTGCAGAACGCTAGTGTTTATAAATGGAAAACCTGTTCTCGACCCTAAAAATGGTTCGGAACTGCTGATTCTGACGTTTGTTTAACCGGATAATAGAATTACAGTTATTGATTGCTACACTTAGCTCAATCTTGAGCGAGGCCCCACTATTACCCTCAACACAAGTCCTAAACTTTCGCGAAACCGACAACTTTTTGACATGATATCCATTTCGAATCGACATTTAACCTCCTCAGAAATCCAACGGGATTTCATCTTCCCTAATGCAACTTTTTGACATGATATCCATTTCGAATCGACATTTAACCTCCTCAGAAATCCAACGGGATTTACTAAGCTCCATAAACCGGAGATCAATAAATCCATCTTCCCTAATGATTCTGTCGACATCAAACCAAATGCTTCTGGACGAGAAAAATGGTCTCTTAGCAGTTCGAAAATCATCGCGTTTTGCCTCGAGGAACATCACCAAAATCCACCTCAGCAAACTTTTATTAAACACCGGTGGAAGATTAAGTCCATCTCCAGTGACCTGATATCCGGCTACCTGGTTTCCGGTGAACAAGAAAAGTTGCCAGAAAGTGAAGGCGGTTTTCCAAGAATTTGTGAAGAAATTTGCAATGATGGATGAATAGGAGCGGGAAGCGAAGACTATATGGTCAGTTTTTAAGATGGTTGACCACTTCACCCTACTGCATTCAACAAGTTGTTTTATCTTCAGAGGGGTTGCAGACAGAGTAAGAATCTTTTACATTTGGGTTTGAACCATCTTCTGTTGTTGGTGAACGTGTGTTAGTTGTTACTAATGCGTATAAGTATCTATTTGTATTTGTATGACAGGCTGCATCTGTGCATGAAAGTGTGCAGGACATAAATGTGGCGTCGAGGATTATATATTAGACATGCATCATATTTGATGTAAAAACTATTGATATCGTAATCTACTATCATAAATGGTGAGCATAAATGTGGAATTTGCCTTTAAAAAAGCATAAATGTCGAATTTGAGCATAAACGTCGAATTTGCCTTTAAAAAAGTAGGGATAACGGTGAGCATAAATGTCGAATTTGATGTAAAAACTATTGATATCGTAATCTACTATCATAAATGGCATAATGTGGTATCGGATACATAAGTATGTTATTAGTACTAGCTTCTATATATATGTGCATCATATTGTAATCTATCAATATCTTCAATCAACAGCATGAAACAAGAATATCTCTTGAAACAATCTTTCTATATCATTTAACAAGTATTACAATCTATATAACAATAGTGGAATGTTTAAAATGTCTAACCTATAAAAATGTGTCATCTGTGAATTACAACAGTTGGGAAATCAAACTCATCTGAGATGAAGGGAACGTTCTGAGGCGACTTAACAAGATCTTCATACAAATCATACTCCGCCTGATAATCATGCAAACTAAGCTCGGTTTTCTGATTCGTGTGGTAATGATGCTTAGCCGTATCCGATTTACCAAAACCAAAGATACTAACTTTATCACAAACACCTAGAGCAACCATAACCGCTTGCATACCCGACGAGTAATGAAACTCAGCTCCACCGTGCGTACCACTCCACTCCTCCGTTGACTTCCCGGTTTCCTTCACAAACCGTTTAACCGAATAGTACTTAACAATCCGCGCACACAACACGTCAAGCCCTGGATCCGTTATCATCAACCCCGTCTTATGTGTACTATTACAAACCGCGTAGTCTAAAAAATGCACCGGTTGGGACATGTACATCATTATAGGCACATTTTCGCCGTAGGGATGACAAAAACACCCCCCTCTACGCGAACACAAATGCAAAATGTTACTATTCATAAACGAAAGCCCCGTTTTCGACCCTACAAATTTCTCAAACCCCCCAATTCGCGCGTTATTCAACCGGATCACAAACTCATGCTTATCAATCTCCCTACCCATCTCGCTTTTCAGCAAAATCCCACTATTACCCACAACAGCACAACTCCTATACTTTCTCCCCATTTTCGACATAACATTCGCGCTAAATCTTCGTTTCCGTAACCAATCCTGCAACCCTTTTCGCACCTCCAACCTGAGCTTACTAAACTCAGGTGACCTCAAATCCAAAAACCCATTTCCCCTAACATTCCTCCCTACCCTCCCAGCCGATAAAAACGATCTTTTCGCAGTCCGAAAATCACCACCCACCAACTGTTCGACGTTTTGTCTCAAAGAAACTTCACCCAAATCCACCTCAGCAAACTTCATAAAACCATCATTCACCAAATGGGTATCCTCCAAAACGGAATTTCCGGTGACCCAGATGATGGGTCCGGTGAAAAGCTGCCGGAAAGTGAAGGTGGCGAAGAAAAGGAAGAACAAGGTGAATAATGGCTTGATTGTGGGTTTCATGATGGGCTTTTTGTGGTGGGTGGTTTGGTCAACGGTGAGTTGACTGGATCGGAATGTGCGGATCGCCGGTGATGATGTCATTGTTTTGAGTGGGAGTAAGTTGAAGGTAGTTGGTTTTTCTTCATCTTTGGTGTTGGGTGTTATTTACAGCTTGGGAAGGTCCGATGCATATTTTGTTCCGTTGTGATCATGTGGGTCTGTGGATAAATTTGTTTTTTTTATTCGAAGTAACAACTGATTGATGGATACATAAAGTAAGAGATTATTTTATACGGAGTACGCGCGGGTTTTTATTTAAATTTTTTTTGAATGATATATTTTTATTTATTAAAAAACAAATAATTTAATCTTTAAATTTGTTTTGTTGATATACTACATAAGTAGAAGATAAACACAAAAGATAAAGATAAAATGCAACTAAAACTAACCATAGGATTAAACTTTTTAAATGATTATCTTTAATAATAAAAAATTATAATTAAAATCATAATAAAAAAAATTATTACTAAAAAAGGAATGGTTCCATTTTTTTAAATGAAAAATTCCCAATAGGGTTTTGTTTTATTATATAAAAGATATGAAATTCTCAAAATGACCGAATTTTGAAATCATGATTCATGGCTTGAAAGTAGAAGATGGATTTTTTTAAGAGCACGAGTCTCGAAAGTGTATATCCTTTCTAGAACAAAAAAAAACTTGATTTCTCAAAATGCCTCAGGAGACCCAGGAGACTTGTCATGTAGCTTTAAAACTTGCCAAGTGTCTCTCTTTTGTACTTTGGGAGACTTGTTTTTGTAAGAAATGTGTAAGACACTTTATGCACTTTTTCAGTCATGTTTTTAGGAGATCTCGTCTGTACTTTGGGAGACTCTTTAATTTTTGTCTTTTTCCTAAATTTAGTCAAACAAGATAAATAGTATTTTAATCAAAAACTTTAGGAGACTTACGTCTCCTGTACTTTAGGAGACCTATTGGTACAACTTTTTGGTACACTTTTATTTTTTTTATTGCATGCTTATACGTGCCACTTTAGGAGACTTAGGGGGTGTTTCTTTTTCCCATTAGCTAAGGGATTGGGTCCCAACAACATTTAATAATGCTTTTTTTTTAAGTGGGCTCCACTTATTTCTCTTATTTGGTCTATATCACTAAAGGAAGAAAAGAGATCTCCTCCCCATTAAGTGGTAATAAGGGACATGGACCCACTTGTATTTATAAACCACTTAATGGGGAACAAAAAAAGAAACACACCCTTACGTTCATTTACTTTAGGATACTTTATTACTTTATGTGTCCTTTTAATTGCAATCAGATGGTTTGGAAAGATCTGAGCGACGAAGGTACCAAAGTGAATTGCAATCAGATTGTTTGGTTCTCTAACTGTATCACTAGACATTGCTTTTATACTTTAGCTACTAATTCAAGGCAGATTATTGAATGGTACTCACGGAAAGTAATTTTTTGACCTCTGCACCTGAGGTATAAGGTTCATTCCTGTGGTATAGTTCTGCAATAGTTAATGGTTTAGGTGGCAAAAAGTGACTTTTTTATATTCGCAGGAGACGGAGTCATTAGAAGAGAAAAAGGCCGGGGTGATCGGGTTAGGAAGGAAGAAGACCGACGAGAAGGAACACTTCGTCTGGAAAGATGACATCAAAGTGCCATGTGGTAGTTTGGTCGCTTCTAAACATAAAGACAGCCCGCTTGAGTACAACGAATACGCTGTTTATGATCCTAAACAGGTAAAAATAAAGTTTCTGGTTGGAGTGAAGTTCGAGGAAAAGAATGTCAAGTATGAAGAAGTTGATCCAGCTGGCGCTGATGCGCCTGTGCAGTAAGAACGTGGGTGTGTATAAATGTCTTCTTTTGCCTTTTGGAACATGGGAATAGTGGTGAAACATCAATGGATTATTTTGCTGTAACAATCATTGATGTCGTAGTCGTCTGCAATAGATGGGATCATGTATTATCAGATGTTAATGTGTGTAGTTGGCTTCTATAAAATATTTCATGTTGTATGTATAGAAATATCAGTATGTCTAATTGTTAAGCATGTGGTGTTTGCCTCTTGAGATGTTCTACATGAGAGGGTTTGTCACTTGATCGGGGAACGCTAAACACGACTAAGGACACTAGAATGAAATATTTACCGGGTTAGAAATGGGAAGTTGAACTACGAAAAATTTTCATGAGGCGGATTGACAGAGACATCCATGCAGAACTTTCTTTGCCTGGATGATCATGTGAACTTCGCTTTGATTCTCATGGTAAACTAATTAGGCAAATGCAATTTTACCATACTGGGAAATACTAGCTTAATCAGACCCTTGGTGCAGGTCGTGCACATGGTCTGTATTAATGATGATGATCATGGTGCATTGTGTGACCTGTTAGCCTTGTGCACATGTACCTGGATCCTAGACCATCAATGTTGCACTATGTGATAGTATTACAAGCAGCGTAGATAACCGTGTACATAGAACATGAGAGTCGGGATACATGATCATTAATGGCGCATTAAATGAGGCGTTACAAGCCCCATAATCGAGTGAATGTCAGTTGTTACATGTACACACATGTACACACGTAGACATGTTAAAGATGACAGAAAACGACCTATAGGTGAACAAAAATTGCAGAACACTAGTGTTTATAAATGGAAAACCTGTTCTCGACCCTAAAAATGGTTCGGAACCACTGATTCTGACGTTTGTTTAACCGGATAATAGAATTACAGTTATTGATTGCTACACTTGGCTCAATCTTGAGCAAGGCCCCACTACTACCCTCAACACAAGTCCTAAACTTTCGCGAAAGCGACAACTTTTTGACATGATATCCATTTCAAATTGACATTTAACCTCCTCAGAAATCCAACGGGATTTACTAAGCTCCATAAACCGGAGATCCATAAATCCATCTTCCCTAATGATTCTGTCGACATCAAACCAAATGCTTCTGGACGACAAAAATGGTCTCTTAGCAGTTCGAAAATCATCGCGTTTTGCCTCGAGGAACATCACCAAAATCCACCTCAGCAAACTTTTATTAAACACCGGTGGAAGATTAAGTCCATCTCCAGTGACCTGATATCCGGCTACCTGGTTTCTGGTGAACAAGAAAAGTTGCCAGAAAGTGAAGGCGGTTTTCCAAGAATTTGTGAAGAAATTTGCAATGATGGATGAATAGGAGCGGGTAGCGAAGACTANATCTTCATGTTCTTTTAAATCATGTGCTGACACTTTAGAAGAACTTAAGACTAGGAATGAGAGCTTAATAAAAGAAGTTGAGTTTCTAAAACTTGGAAACATTGGATATCAGAAGTAGGTATTGCAAATGTTGAAAGAAACTTGAATACATGCAAGAACTTGAAAAGAATATGTTGATTAGATTGATTTTCAGCGTTGTGAATTATATTAAAAAATGCTGAAATAGAGATGTTTAAACGAAAGTGTTGAGGGTCTGAAAAAGCTAGGGGAAATTAGCAATTGAGGAAATGGAAAGCACATCATTAGAGTTGATAAACAAAAATATGCTAGCTTCTTGTCCTTGGATGCCATGATACGAAACATAATTGGAATGGTCAATAATGAGAAAGAACAAGTGGCATTAGGAACATATTAGTATTTTCAATAATACAAAATTTTCAAGAAAATAAAATACCCAAGGAAATATTCATATAACCATAATATTTTTCTTGAAAACTAGGATCCTAATTAACATAATTTCATTACATCAATTGATCTGCTAGCAATGAAAGTATTCAAATAGGTAACTTGTCAAATAATAATTGGCAAACAATTTCCAATTCCTAGATCCTTATGGGATTTACACCAAATTGATTCATCAATTTGCAATGTAAGCATGTTTATCCCATCACATGCCTTAAGTTTATAGGTCTCACTAATAACCTAATTAAGTCGTCTAACTTAGAAACAGTAAATACTCTATATATGGTCTCACGTATTAACAGAAATTTACCTTGTTATTAATATTTAGTCAAGGTCCCACTTAGTCTAAATTATTAACTTCAAGTGTTTCTTATAGTTAGATGACATTTAGACTTGAATTTTAGGGTACTAATTTTGATGTGACTATCAAAATATGTACAAAGACGCATGCACTCATCTTTGTAACATAAGTTTTCAAAACCTTTTTTAATCAATTTTAAGCTAAGATGAAAACAAAAACTTTTATAAGTTGAGGTATTGGGTTCAACAATCAAAGAAGTACCTATAATTATCGCTCACTATATCCTACTTTTCATGAGTCATAAAGACTCAAGTACTTCGGATAATTACCACAAAAGTGGCGCGTGGAATTGAGGTAAATCACCCTTAAGATGCTATTATACGTAAAATAGTGACATAGGTAAGTTGATTTGGACGCACAAGCGAGCGTAGAAACCCGGTAGGAGCGAATCTCTTAAAAAACTCGTTTCTACTAGAACTCACCACACAGTTTGTCCAAAACAGTCGGCCTTTCATACACTATTTGTTTAAAAACATAAATCAACTGAAAGATTTTGACTTTAATCTTAAAACATATTAAAAACTTTTAAAATACAAATCTCGTCGCGAGGATACATTTAACGCATTACGGCATGTAAGGCCAACCCCTAAGTATGACACATAAGATTTCGTAGTGTAAAGATTCTAATAATCATGTTTCACCATTATTAGTCAAATTTATTTTCTTTTTGAAAATTACCCTTTTATGCTTACAACATGTCAAACAATATAACACATAAACAAGTAATTTACCAAATAAATAAATAAATAAATAACTAATAACATAACAAATTATAATTGAAACAATTAGCCACATGCAAACTTAATTCGATAAATCCTATAATAATCAATATCTAGGTGTTATTATGTATATAATTAACTATGGCCCTCTCTTCTAAGGAAGTAGAGGTACATACATTGACGAATCAATTATAAAGGCCATAATTAATATATATACCACATAGCACAAAATTGATTCATTAATTAATTGAGGTCTTCCCCAATTCTAGATCTATATAAATTACGTGTGTAACAAAACACTTAACAATTAATCATAATAATAATAATCCATGACTAACATGCATGTTTCATCATGGATTCATGCATAATAATTATCAATTAGATCACAAGATACGTTCAAGAACACATAAACATGTTTATAACATAGGGTTTCTAATCCAATTAATATTTAAACACAAACCCTAATTTCGGATAAAGGAGTATTCGACCCCCCCCCAAATTTTTAGGGTTTCAAAATTTAAGAACCCTAGATCTATAAAAATTCGACTAAACATGTATCTAAAACAATAAATATTCGTTTTTTATGTGTTTTTAGTAATCAATTACATGTTATAGAGGCTCGTGATGCCACTGTTAGAATTTTAGTACCATGACAATCATATAATTATACTAATATCAAGTAGCACATATGCGGAAGCGTAGAATCAATTATAACACATAATAGATTAACTAAAACATAAATAAGAACGTACCGTGGGATTCTAGCTAAACAAGAATCATTTCAATAAACCTTGAATAAGTGTAAAGATGGATCAATGAATAACCCCTTACCGTTTTGTTATTCGATCCCTTGATAATTACTATAGTGAGTAATTACCTCGTTCTTGTACACACGAATTAAACCGTATTAAGTTTATGCTAGTAAAAACACAAGTGAAATTTTTTGACAAGAAAAAAATCGATCCAAGAACCCTTAAGGTTTGGTCGATCGGTTTTAGGAGCAAAGAAGGAGAAGAAAAACACTTAGGGTTATTGTGTGTACAAAAGTTAACCAAACAATGAACCCTTGTGTTTGTATTTATAGTGTTATGCAATCTTAGGGAACAAGTTAGGGCAAGGGTGCCCCCTTTTGCTTTGTTCGGCCGATCCACAACCCAAGGAGGGTTTCTAGAACCTTCTTGGGTTTCCATATTGCATAAACTCATCTTTTTCTTATTTACGTCTAACGGTCGTTAGTCACTTTTCCCGTTAAGTACTAACGGTTGTTATACTTGTGTTTAAATAATTAATTATATAACATTTTATACATATTAATTATTGTATCTTAACTAGCAGGGTACCCGCGCGTTGCAGCGGCGGGTACCCTGAAATAATATTTTTCGATAAATAATGTATTTTAGTTTATTATGTTCTTTTTGACAATAAATTTACGGATATCAAGAATTTCGTATATCCTGTGCCCGTTCGGGCTCGAGCCCGTTTGGTCCGTGCCCGTTCGGGCTCAAGCCCATTTGGCCCGTTGCCCGTTCGGGATTTAATATTTGTATAATGTGCTGTATTATTTATAGTAGTGAAATTTAATGCAGGAATTGTGTTTAATTTGAAATTTAATGCAGGAATTGTGTTTAATTTGGTTATACAATATGCTTGATAATTTGTATTTCTTATGTAAGGGTTGTTTTAATAATTGTATTAATTGTATTTATTGACCAGTTAAATAATTGACTACATTAAATAGCATTAATGTTGTGTTTTGTTGTACACTATGCTTCTTGGCTTGTGCGTCTGAAAATTATGTGCATTAAAGTGTTGTACATTATGTTTCTTTTCTTGTAAGTAGTAGTCATTATAGTCATTAATAACATTGACCATTTTAATAGCATTAATGTTATAAGTCTGAAAATAAGTCTGAAAATTATATCATGTTTATTTTGTTGTACACTATGCTTATTTTGCTGTAAATCTGAAAATTGGTTGCAGCTATTGTACATTGTGCTTAAATGGTTGTAATTTTTGGTGAAGGGGTGTTTTTAATAGCATTAATGTTGTTTGATAGAATTTTGGTCTTAAAATGACACCACGCTTTATTTTGTTGTACAATATGCTTACTTTGTTGTAATTATGAAAATTAGGTGTATTAAAGTGTTCTAAACCATGCTTAATTTCTTGTAAGTTTTAAAATTTTGGAGAGAAAGTCATTCACGCTTTATATATAGTATAAGATACTCATTCGTAACATGTGCAATCCCAAGGTCTCGGGTTCGATACTAGACATTTAAGTATTAATATTTTATCCACAAACTTAACAATAACACTTACAGATATACCACTATGCGGAAAGACTTGTGTGTTGTTATTACATGTATTTGTCTATTTATAAATACTAGCAGGGTACCCGCGCGATGCGGCGGCGGGTATCCTGTGACTAAATTTTGTGCGAACACATGTTTTTCATTTATATATTTTTCATAACTATAGCTATATGTATTCTGATTTTCGGTGAACTGCGTACTTTAATTTATTACAATTTTTCACAATAAATGTATCGATGTCAAGAATTTGATGTCGCATATTTCAACTCTTTTAACTTTTGATCCGAAATTAAATATAGAAAGAGATAAAAGCTTGAAGTTGGCAAAATGTTCTAAAGTAAGATTTTAATTTTCAACAAATATGTTTGAGTTCGAATTTTAAGTTTATAAATGTAACTGTAATAAAAAGCCATCACATAATAATTCAAATACATTTAACACTCAACACTCCGAATTACAAAAATTGGATACCAAAATAACATTCTTATATGTATGATGCAATTTTATAAATGTAACATGTAATATTTTTATATAAAGTTTAACATCCATTAACAATATATAAAGAATTAATATATCAAAAATTTCGGTATAAACAGATGTCCATGTCTACAATTATACACGGCCTAACACGGCCCACTAACAAAACCACCCTAAACCTAACCTAATGCCACTTATCATAAACAAACGCCTACCACTTTTCTTTAATCATTTATGTAGCCACAAAACAAACACAACTCTGTTAGACGATTATTATGTTTAGGCCCGTTTATATTTGGCCCATTGTATCTTATATATACCGAACTTATGTAACAATCTCATTCAGAAAATACAATCGATTATCAGTTACCTACATGGTATCAAACCTAAACACGATCCATCATCCCTGCTTCCGCACTTTTTTAAAATCCTATTTTTTTTCCCACTAACTTATCTTCTAATATGCTATGTTTTTTTTGTTAGCAGATACATTCACAGGCCCACTTATTAGTTTGGTTATTGTGTTTAGCAAGCCCATTAACGTGTTTATATATTATACGATTGTAACTCTTTACAATTGATCAATACATACGATTTACATGGTTTACATGGTATTAGTAAGCCATACGATCCTCTAAACCCTAACCACACTAAACTGCCGCCACTTCTATCATCTACACAGCAAGCATGACTAATGACATGCCTCCACCACCACCTCCTACGTCACTTTCAGTTACCTACAAACTCGTCCCTTTCTTCTTTCCTTATCAAACAGAATCAAACACTCGCCTTTTCTTGTTATCTTCTTCTTGCTTAAACCGAATAGCAAACCACCACAAACCACAAAAGACCCCACTTTGTTCATTCTCAGTCGAACCACTCAAGGACGATTTTCAGATTTTATGAAGGGAAAAGTTTGCATTTATTAGGGGTGTTTTTAATGCAATTAATGTATGATTCTAAGGATTTTGGTCTGAATTTCGATTCATGCTTGTTTTTGTTGTACACAATGCTTTGCTTGTTGTAATTATGAAAATTCTTTGCTTTAAAGTGTTGTAAACCTTGCATCCTTTTTTGTACATCTTAATTTTTTGGAGAGAGGGTCATTCCTCCATTATAAGTAGTATAGATTTTGCACGCTTAATTATTGACGTAGATTTTAAATATATATGTTATGTTTTCTTCTTCAACTTCCAGTGCAGTCTTTAATCAAATTTTGATTTAGATCAACAATTGATGACGTACCCTCCGAGCAGGGGTCTTCGAACCTGATCGAAGCTTTCATTACGAAGGTCCAAGTCAACATCTCAAAATTTTTATTGGCGACAAACCATTCGCCTGTGCAATGGTTACCAGTTGGGAACTCGCCAATCGAAGCCTTAAACCCATCGGGTATGGCCTTCGAATATATTAGAACGAAGGAAAGCCTTGACTTGGTGATACCCATGTTCCCTCTTCTTCCTACGCTTTGCCGCCAAAGTGAAGATCGTGGGTAACTAAGCCCTAGCGGTTACCTGAAATCATGGGACGCCCCCATGATCTCCGATATTCATGCATATGCTCCAACCTTCCCCAATAACGGCTTCCACTTTCACAATACGATCTCACCCAGAAATAGCACCTAATCATCATGCTTTGTCATCAGCCAACCCGGAACCAGTCGTCAGTTCGACTTTTTTCGAAGCCAATTTCGAAACACTAGAATCTCTGATGAGGGCTCGCCAGAGGCAAGCTCGGAAAACGGAGATGCGAAGAGAGTTGGAATACTCTAGTTATGATTACGATGAAGAGATCGAGATGGAATATAGGCCTCCTGTTCAAAGGGCAACATGCTCGGCATTAAGGATAGGGTCTACTGTCGGTCGAAGGTCAAACGGAATTGATCGTACAAATACTTGCACCTTCTAGATCAGAGCTTGCGGGAGACACAAGCTAACTACTTCTACAACTTTATTTGATCAGAAGTTTGACTTATATCTTCAACATGCATAAAAAACAATGATATGTTAGACCATGTGTAATGATTAGTCTCTCTGTCGGTCGACCATCAATTTGAGACTAGTCCCAGCGATTAGTCCACCCACTTTGAGACACGTCCTCAACCCAAAATAGCACTAGTCGGTCGCATTTTCGATTGATTGGTTGAAGACTTGTGTGAGTGATTTTATTTTGTAAAAGTGGGGTATATTTGAGTGGTGTCCTCGGTCTCCATATTACACTAAGATAGTCATAAAGTTGTCCTAGAAAGAGATAGTTGATGTAGCATTGTGTAATGGCGACCACCAAAAGACCAACAAGACCATCCGTAATGGGTGTCTGATGATCGAGTCTTGGACCANCGGTACAGTAACATCGATTTGGCTCATGCTAAAAGAATGCCACCTAGATTTGGCGAAGGGGGATGGTTTTTTTTTTCACCCGATGCTCGTATGTTTGATGCATGCAATATATAATCAATATGAATTATTAGTTGGTTTAGTTAAAAATGTCATATTAATACACCTCAAAACTGATTTTAATGCCCTCTTAACATTTTTCTCTTTAATTTTTATAAATTTGTTTTTATTATAAAACTACGAAAGAGAAAGTAAGGAACATAAAATATAAAATTTGACGAGCCAAAAGTAGTAAAACACTAAATATACAGAGCTGAAAACTATAAAAATCTATTTTGTCCTGTCAATAAAGTGATAAAACTGCGGAACATAAAATATAAATTTTGATAAGTTAAAAGTAATTAAAAATAAAAAATAAAAATGACAAAGTCAAAAAGGGTATAAGGGATACCAATAATACCAACCTTTCATATATTACAACAAAGACGACTTTACAAGCCTTGCAGCCCTGGTCTAGACCTTCTCGCTTATCTTGTTTTTCAGGCTCATTATTGTAATATAATTTTTCGTTTATCATTCTTTTCGCAAGTGACTAAGAAGTCGAAATTTGTCGATCATGAACTAAAACAAGTATACCAATACCTTTATTATATAGCATTCCTTCACACCACTTTAGATCAATTTTATCGAATTTTGGAAAAGGGGACAGTTATATATTTGTGTTAATTTGGAGCATATTTTGTTAAAGGGAAAATGATTTAACATAAGATAAACTAAAGATAAAGATAGTAAGTTAGAAGCAAAATAAAAAGAAGTAAAACAATAAAATAGGTGTGGATAATTATAAATATTTCATAACAGTAAAATATATAATGTTTAGATTAAAAGATTCAACGTTCTTAATTACCGATTATATGTTTTAGTATTTTAAACCACTACGCCTAGCATTTTTACATTATTATAACTTTGAGAACCCTTCTTTCTTTATGAACTTGCTATACAATCAGATAGTTATAGATATTACCAGACATATAAGACATTTGAATATTTAAGTAGAATCTTCTGATCTCTATTAGATCTTATGATTCCAATCTTGCAAAGAGAAAAACAATTCATATTTCGATCTTGACTGCCCTGCAAACAATTGTTGTAGTAACTAGGGGTTTAGGGTTTAGGGCTGGGGAGCAAGGTTAGTATCATAGAAGAACTCGTTTTGTGTCAAAACCTTAGTCTCACTCATCTCTCGCTTCTGATAGTTATAGATATTACCACCATTTGTTCCCATCTCTTGCTTGCCAGAGTCATACATATTGGCATCATTTGTTTGCTTGAACTCATTTTGCTTTTGTGAGTTAAACATATTGTCATCATTTATTTGCATGAACTCTTCTTGGTTTTGAGAGTTGTACATGTTGTTGTCACCCTTGTAGGCTTGTGGCTCATAGCTAAATTCATTAGGGGTGTCTTGGGTGCTACTATGAATTGGTGTGGTGTATGCCACATTGTTGTATTTTTCAGGTAGGTTGGCGGGTAGGTAGCAATTGTTATTATTGTTGTTTTCATTATTATTGTTGGTTGTGGATGGTGGAAGTTGGCCAGATTCGTGGCCAAACAGTCCGTAACCACTACCTTCAGTAGTTTCTTGTAGTGGCGGATCTAGAATTTTGTAATAGGGTATGCACTTGTTAATGGTGTTGTTCGTTAATGAAAATTCCCTAAAAAATTTGGTTTTCGGGTCGGAAATTTTCTTTTAAAAATGGGGTCGCTAAGAGTTTAAAAAAAATTTGTTATGAGTTTATTGTGATCCTTGTTCAGTAGATCCTTGTTTAAGTTCTTTTCAGTCAGCTTAGTTCTTGTAGGATCATAGGATTACCGTACGAGATGATTTTACGAGAGAATTAATGCACTAGATGATTTAACGAGCTTGCAACAAAATGACCAAATATCTATAATTGTTTGCAAACTTTGTCATTATATAATACATATTACTATGTCGTCGTTATGAAATACATATATATTGTTGTTAACAAAAACATTGAAAAGAAACATGTTACTATGTCTCGATGTAGAAGCAAATATTGAATTATTTTTCATTAGATACTAGCAATTCTCTTTTTAAACAAGTCTAAAATGGTAAATATACCTATACCGTGTTGATGCTAAAAATCCTATAATATAAAAACCGAAATTTATAAACAATAAAATGAAATTCTAACATGAAAACAACATGCCACTAGAATATACCCGCCTACCCGAAATTACCTAAATTTGTACTGTATTTATAGAATTTTAAGATTAAATAACCCAATTAAATATAGTAAATTTATGTGGTAGTGGTGAGACATCATTGTGACATAGGGAAACGAGGACTTTGGTAGGAGTATGTATATTAAACTAGACGAGTACCCGTGCATAGCAACGGGATTTTATAGTGGCAGCTAGTTTTAGTGATAAAAAAAGTGTATGGGTTATAAAAGGAAAATAATAAAAGTTTGAGGATTAAACATAATGTTTTGAAACCCGGTTCGAGCCAGCCGTTTCACCGGTTAGACCGGTGCCGGTAGAAAAAACGGGTAAAATTAAACCGGTGTTTATATTTTCGATAACCCGGTTAGACCCGCAAGGTTTAAAGTGACCCGGATCGACCTATGTCAAAAGGTAAATAAAAGAAACTCAACAAAAAAGTATTTCGGAATTTTCGAAGCTAAGCTATTTCAAGCCTCATAATTCTTATTTTACCAAGTTGAGCTATTTCAAGCATCATAATTCTTTTGCCAATCTTACTCATACTCACGAATCATCAAACTGGTTCCATCTGTAACCCATTAGAAAATGTAAATTTACAATTGCCTCAAAACATATTTGACTTAGACAAACACGGCCTACTAATAAATCTTATAAACTAATAACTCAAAAACATCCAACATTAAACATCGCATATAGACAAATCCAACATTAAACATAAAAAATAAACAGATCTAGCATTGTACATCACAAGCGATCTCAAAAGATATGTAAACGAAAGGCCAAAAAAAAGTTAACAAATGAAACAATATAAATGAACCATATCTTTTGTAACCATCCAAATGAAACAATAAAAATTCATTGACTCGCCAAACAAAAATAGGCTCATCATCGCTATATATGCCACAACAAACATTGGCATACTTAAACCCACAACAAATCTTAACCATATTGTGAAATCATTTAGATCTAAGAAAAAGGAAAACCCCGTTAACCTAACACAAAATGGTCTCGAACACCATCGGCTTGGTTAACCGACCAACTATACAATTTTCAAGCATATTATTAACAAATTTTAATTGACCACGAACCACATAAAAAAAAAACATCTGATATGAGATAAATCTTAAGATACATCGTGACCAGCAAACATACAAACCAAACCAAGAAACCGTTGCCAGATCTGGTGAAACATCACAAAAAACAAACTCACAACATCACCACAACCACAAAAGACCACCGAGACCAGTGAAACATCACCAGTTTTAGGTGGTATTGGTGGCGGATCCAGTTGATCGTGGTGGCGGTGTTTGTGTCGACGACAAAGCGTGTTGGTGGCGGCACTGTTTTTATTGTGTATTGTGTTTGATAGAGATAGGTTGAGCGTGTGTGTATTTAATGCATGGAAAACAGATTTATGTTGAGCTGTGTGTATCTAGTGCAGATTTATGTTGAGCCGTGTGTGTATTTAATGAATGGACAAGGGCAGTTTTGGTATTAAGGCAAAATTCAGTTTTTCACATTTGACTCAAGATTGACCATTTTCTCTTTATAATTAGTTAAGATATTAACAGTTCACATATTAATGATCTCCTCACTCATCAATCATTTCATCTTCTTTTACTCTTCTTCATCTTCTTCCAAAGAAAAGAAGGTGTGCACTTTGTTTTTTCACTTGTTTCAGAGGGTATGCACCATTAAGAATATAACCATAAGTATACGATACATTTTTTTCATTTACACTACGCCACAAGTTGATAGGGTATGCACGTGCATACCCACCCTTGTGTGTAAATCCGCCCCTGGTTTCTTGGGTTTGTGGGACAAATTTTAGGTCTTGTTCATTGGTGTTTTGATTAGTGTTTAAGGGTTGTGATTGTTGAGGGATGTCGTTAGAGACTTTAGCAAAGAATTGGCTTTCTCTTGCATGGATTGTGGAGAATGAGAGTGCTAGGGTAAGGAAAACAAAGAATGTAATGGTAGTCAATGGAGTGTTTTTTGGTCTTTCACCGTCTTTGTGTTTCGAGTGTGCGTATTCTTGGTTTATATATAGCAAAGGATGTAAATCTTTTTCCAAATATCTTTTAAAATTAATGTGACACGTTAGCTGCAAATCGGTGGGAAACAAAATAGAAAATGATAGTGGTCCCTTGGTGCATGATAGCACTTTGAGGAGGAAAAAAAAAAACCCCCTTTGGTTTTGTGTTTATGGAACACTATATAAATATTCGTGCATAGCAACGAGATTTATAGCGGCGGGTTTTTATGGTCACTTCATTATTTATTTTCATCAACTATTAATTAACAGAATAAAAATAATGTTGTAATATGGTGTCTTATATAATATAGTTTGTCGATAAATTTTTCGAAGTTATTAGTGTTGGCATTACGTAAAAATATATCTCATTTTTTTTTAGAAACCACACTAAAAAATGTTGTCAAAAGTTGTCATGCATTTTTATTTTTATTTTGAAATTTTGGGTGAGAATTTTAATGCAACTATTTCATTAAAGAAACATTGTTTAAATTTTTTTGTGATAATTTAAGTATGAAAGGATATCATGAGGATTTAACATTAATCACTTGTAAGGTTTTTAAGTTTTAAGGGAAAAAAACATATATGCTTTATATGTTGTAGATAGTTACTAAAGATAAAGAACTATTTAAAAAAAATAAGTGATTTGTATATCTTCAAATTTTATTTGAATGTCACATGATATAAATTACCAAAATTCTTAATATGGAAGTAAATCAAACCATAATACTTGCTTTATAAAATCTAACATTATGTTACTAGTTATAATACCCGTGCACGCACGGGGTTTTTCCAGAAAATTTAATTATACAGTATTATCATTTAAAAATAAAAAATCTTATATATTTTTTAAAAAGTTAGAGCATCAACATGTGCGAAAGTAAGAAACATAGTTAGCAGAAATTGTAAATATAACCGTGGCATCAACCTTGTATTGGATTCTTAAGCGTGTCTCCTTATAATGTTATTGGGCCAAAGGTTCTTTGATCACATGGGTTTACACATAAATCAAATTTATTTTAAAATTTTTGTTTACTATATGTATATATAAGAATTTACCTGTGACAATTATGATATAAGTACAACTAATAAGTATGCATGAGTTTTTCATTATGTATTAATATCAATTAATATTTTGTAAAAATTTTATTGGATGAAAGATTTAACTTTGTTTAGCTGACATAGATGTTAATGTTGAGGTTGATGTTGTTGTTTAACTTCAACTATTGATATCATGTTGTACAAAATGTGCGAGTTTAGTAGCACATAATGAGCGTTGATGAAGTTTTTAAAAAATGTTTTTCCAGATATCCGTATATAAACTTTAAATAATAATTACATGAGTCGTTATAAGTACAATCGCATATATTTATTTTCATATCATCGCAACTCGTACTTACCATTTGATATTTATATTACCGTTAATAATAATTTAACTGTATTTAATATTCAAACCCGTGTACGTATAGATTAAACTTTTAAATAGGATAACATGCGTTCTATTTATATTTAATGTACAAAGTAAAAAGATATTTTAATAGATGAAAGTTTGAAACTAATATTTATTTTAAAAGTATTTAACGTATATTAAAACTAATTCGTACATTTATAAAATTTGTAAGGTTAATGGATGAAAGTCTCAAACCAATACTAATACTCATGTAATTGTAAACAAAGTTCATATTATAAAGTGTAGGGGGTATAAAGTGTAAGGGGTTATTTGTTTATTATTTAAAGTTATAAAAAAATATGGAGATTTATAATTTTACACTTAACTCCATATAATATATTTACAATTCAACCACTAATGTTTTATTAATTACCTCCTCTTTTTTAAGTTTTTATTTTTATAAATTTGACACCTATATTTTTATGTGTTTTTTTCCTCAATCAAATTCTCCACCAAATTTATTAAAGTTTGACCAAAATCAATTCAATTTTGACTTTTTATTGGCCAATCATATTGCTCGATTTCGCCTATGTGTCAAAATCGAGTATTCCTATTGGTCCAATTTTTTTTCCACTAACATTGTTTTGTCAAAAAAAACTCCGAAATGATGTAATTCTTTTATTATATAAAAGATTCCAGTTTTGATGATATGATGTATATCACGGAGGTTATTTAGAGTAAACTGATTTATTTAGAGGGATTATTACAAAATAAAGTAAATTACACCATTAGTCATTGTAGTTTAGCTAGATTTCGTAAGGCATCCAAAAACGCAAAAGAATTCATTTGATGAGTCCAACATCTCCAAAATATTACTTGGTTGGTCAATTTTACTAACGACATTAGGGTTTCTCGTTATCTTCAGTCACATGATAATACACATAAGGGTAGGTTTCTCTTTTCATGCATTTATTTAATACTTTTTTTTGTCTTTTAGTGTTGTTTTTTTAAATAAATTTTGATCCCTTTATTAATTTGTTTTTTATTTTTTTCTTACTATAACAATTTTTATGTGAGTTTCACCACCACCAATCATACTCCTTCTTCTTTACCATCACCCCCAGCACTACCACTGTCAACCACTACCACCACCATCACCGTCCACCATATCCTACCACTATCATTCTCGTTATAAAACAACACATCTGTTTTGACCCACAAACTACCTCAATTACAAACAACCTACATACTTTTTTTTTCTTTTTTTAAATCTAAATTAACCTAGGTCGGAAGAAGTTCCCGAGCAATTCACCGCAAAGAGAAATTATTCTTTTTAACTTTACAGCAAACTAAACGGTTTGAAAAGATTAGAGGTGGCAAAACGGGCGGGCACAAGCCAAGGTTCAAAAGGGCTAGGGCTCAAACGAGCTAGGGCCCAAACGGGCACGGGCCAAACGGGCGCATGTTGTGCGAATCGCTATAGAATAGACCCAAAACGACGAAATAAATTCTTCCAATGTAACACCTCATTTGTATTTTAAAAATTAAATATATTATATCAATAAATTTTCTTTAAAAACAATTTTTAATGTTCTCCAATTGAGAGAAAATATGTGCTCGTTTGTACCCATTTAACTTTTAAATGAGCAATATATGCCCATTTCAAAAAAAAAAAAAAAAAAAAAGGAGTTAAATGTGTCTAAAGCCAAAATTAGCCCATGTTTTTTGATTTTGGGCATAAATTATCACATCTAAAAAAGACCTAGTTATTCAAATGGATAGCGAAAAATATATTCAAACAGATTTAAAATCCCGAAAGAATTTAATATATATCCCTCTTTTGCATCAAAATTATATATATATCTAACTTAACTTAAAAATTGCATATATATCCAATCTAAAACTTAAAATTACATATATATCCAGCCTAACTTAAAATTTTCATATATATCCAATTTAAAACTTAAAGTTATCATATATGTCCAATAATTAAAACCTTAAAATATATATTAAATATAGCATGGTTTTAAAGTGACCATTATATCCTTATTTCTCTTTTCATTAGTGTGATTATAATGAAAAGAGAAACAAGGGTATAATGGTTGTTTTTAAATTAAATGATATTTAACATGTATTTTATAGTTTTAATGAAGGTTGCAAAAATCACGAATCAGTAGTTGGGCGATCGACCACGTTGTAGCTTGTAATCGGTCTAGGCGGGATTAATCGGATTGGCAATTTTGGCAATTTTTAGGTATTTCCGCCAAGTTTAGTGTATTTCTAGGGAGTTTTATATATTTCCGGCAAGATCTTTTCTAAAAAATAACTTGTAATAGATTTAAACAGTTATTACAACTGATCAAAATAAGTTTAGGGTGAGTTTTGGGTACTTCAGGAAAGATTTGTAGGTTTTCGGCAAGTTTGACCTCCATTGATTGCCGTTAATCGCCGTTGACCACGGTTGACCTATTTGTTTGACCCAGTTACATAAATCGGCAAGGTTGGTGGCCCTGTAGCGCTTAGGCGGCGATTAATCAGCCTTGTAGAACTTTTTTTACAACACTGTTTTAATTATATATAAATTGGTTATTTGGACATATATGATAATTTTAAGTTTTAGATTAGATATATATGAAAATGTTAAGTTTGATTGGATATAAATATGTAATTTTAAGTTTTAGATTGGATATATATGTAATTTTTATGTTAGGTTGGATATATATGTATATTTAATGCAAAAGAGGAATATATATGAAATTCCCCATTATAAAAAATAAGAAAAAATCTACCTCATTTTTATTTATAAATACCCCTTTTTTACCCCATAAACTTTACATAACTTCTATTTAACACCGTATTTTACCTAAATTTTTTCACATTTAATCCCTACCAAAAATTGATATGGCTAGTTCACTTTCACATACCATCGATGAAATCATGGCTTTAGTGCGGAGGATACCGCTAATCAGAAAGCGTTGATCGACGTAGCCTTGCAATTTGACAAGGCATGCAAAGCTAAAGATGATCTGAGATAAGCATACAAGAAATGCAATGACATTCCGCCAGAAAACCGTGCTCAAATAGAGACTTTTTTAAACGAAGAATATACAAAAGATAACAAGATGCATAATGCTCTGTTTAGAAAGACGAAAAAAATACAAGAACAAATCAATGCTAAGTTTATTTGGCTACATGAAAAATACAAAGGAAGAATTGTATTTTAAATTTCGTACTGTAATTTTAAATTTTGTATTGTAGCTTTTATTTTTAAATAAATCAATGTAATTTTAGTTTGTATGTTTTCGCAACAGTTTGAAGTTTTGAATTTGATAGGCTACAATGGCTATTTTTCCTTATAAAATACCCTTTACCATCATTAATTTTCTCACACAACTTCTTATCAAACTCTCTCAACTATCATTCATTTTCACATAAACACTATGACTAACGAACCAAACGAGGTGCGAAATGCTAGCCTTAGGCGACTACGGACAAAAAAAAGAGCTCCAGTTGGTTAACAATTTGTTGGGTGATATTACTCATATTATGCTCCAGATGATTAGCCGTGGTGTAGAGGTAACCTGGTGAGTGAGCTGCCTCAAGACCAGCCAGTTAATAGCTTCGACCTACAAACTCTGCTAATGAATGAGGAATCAAATTTGCGTCTTTCAATCGCCTTGAAGGCCGTTAGGGAAGAAGTGATGAGAGCCGTAAATGAGAAGCAAGATCTCATCAACTATTACGGAGCGATATAAAAGCTCGATTCATGTTTTTAATTTCCGTATTGTATTTTTAATTTTGTACGTTTACGTTTTTAATTTATGTAAGGTTTTTATGAATTTAATAAATAAAAGTTTTATTTTTAAATAAATAAAAAAATGTGTTGAAAAGTTATTTTGTGTGAGATGGTTGGATTGAAAAGTGAGATGGTGGTGAAGGAGAGAGAAAGAAAGCTGATGTGACGCTGAGGTGAAAGGTGAAATGGTGTGATGGTTGGGGGTAGCCTTAAAATGCCGCACTGACTTTTGTATTATAATCATTACTAGTGTCTGAAAGTTGTTAAATTAGTTAAGTAAAAGACTAAGAGTGGAAGGTGTGGTGAGTAACAAAAATTACTCATTTGGGCTCCACGGGGTGCCATATCATCTTAACAAACCTCCCCTTACAACCCTCCTTCACTCACAACTAACTACAACTTACTCATTTGAGCCCCACTACTTACAACTTTATTTTTGTTATTCAAATTATCTGATGAGACGAAAAGTGTACCCGTTTTAAGGGGTCATTTAAGCCCTAATTCGAGTAAATGTGATCAAATATTGCCCTAAATCGTTTCTTTTGTCATTTTAGGTACTTTTGAGAAGAATTCTGGAAAACATGCATATTTGGACGTTTTTGGAGCATAAAAGTGAAGAAAACGACAAAGTCTCAAAAGATTTCCTTCCTGACGGCGTCAGAGTCACAAAGTGACGCCGTCAGCCAACATGGACAAAGAAGTAAAATCAGATTGCACTAGACGCCCTATGAAGAAAACAAGATGTTTACACCTGATGGCGTCAGATGTTAAAGAAAGTAGGCCGTCGGGTGTTAAGCTAAAGAGTGACGGCCCANCTTCACATAACCTAGACGAATTAGAAGTCGAGAATTATTCATTTGTTCATTTCAAATCAGATTACTCCTTTTTAGGTTATCTTTCCATTTTTAACAGCTTTCCATTTTTAGCAAGTTTCCTGAATTAGCCAGTTTTCATATTTGGTAAGTTTTCTGAAATAGTAATTTAATACTTTTAAGGTTATAATTGACAATTAATAATATTTAAGGGTTAAAATGATAATTATAATAGTTTAGAGTTAATTATGTCGATTTAGTAAAGTTTAGGGTCAAAATGTAAATTATCGAAATTAAATATTAAAATGTCAATAAAATCATTTTAAGGTTTATACTAAAATTTCTATATTAAGATGATAATTTTAGACCCCATCGTTGATAATTTATTAACATACCCTTGACGTTAATCTTAGACCGCGACGGTCAAAATATATTATTATCACATGCATAATCACACGACTCGCACTTATATTGCATAGTTATACTTTTGCTAGACATGCATGCTTAAAGTATTAAAATTCCATGCAACTAGATTTCATGTCAAACCATAATAGTATAGTCATTTATCTTTTGAAGTAATAACTTTCTTGCATGCAATATCAGCCCCGTACTAATACCTTTCATGCAAGTACTCTGCATATATAATTTTATATGTGTTAACCTTTCATTTGATTCTACAACTTTCATTCTTTATAATAAAATAGATTATGGTTTCTTATCCTTGTATTTTTGTATATTGATCCTATACACAGATTCGAGTAACCTTTTAAACACCGAGACGCAAACGAATTAAATGATTATTCTTTACGTGACACACATACGTATTTTCGAGTTCCCTTTTACCCAAACTCGATGCTGAATTCTTAGATTAAAACAATTAAGTTCGAAATCTGTTTTCATTTGCTTAGTCGAAACAAACGATCCTTTTATCCTCGTTATAGAAACACGTTTAAATCAAAAACCCATTCGAAACCAAAGCAACACGTTTAGCCATATAATCCATACGAAAATAAAATCAAGCCGTGGGTCTCCTTTAATCCATTCGAAACCAGTTCAGGTCGGGGGTCTCTTTTATGTTTAAAAACATTCGAACCAACAAAACGTTTCCAAAACCCTTTATCAAATCGATTGCAAGTATGACTTTTAAAACAGTCTTAGAGTCGACTCACTAATATCCAAAATAGTCGCGCATAAACACCAATGTCCAATCGGTTATATAGGTTGGTTTCTCGTTATTTTATGTGAAAAGTTATGTGTTTAATGCGATTTTATGTGATACTAATCATTCGAACAAAACCATGCAGCCGAAGGGAATCAAGAATAGCACGATTTGAACAGAAACAACAAGAAAGAATTGAACCAGGTTTGGAGTACTTACCCTCGTAGCGTGTTTCATGAGACAAAGAAATAACCACCTTGATCTAATATCAAGACTAGCCGAAACAGCAAATCCAAAACCCCTCGAAACAGAAACAAAATACCCACGCCTAGCACCTTGTCGAACCAGAAAGAATACGAGCAAGCACACCTTCGACCATGTTTTAAACACCACACTTTGTACCTCCAATGTTGACCATGATCACACCAACACGCCCTCCTTTGCACATCCTTTGGTTCGAACAGGGATGGAGAAAATGAACGACCAGCCGCCGATTGTTTTTGATAGGTTTTAGGGTTTGTGAAATTATTAGTTGTGTGTGCTAAAATAAAAGGTGATATTCGGCTATAAAGATAACAAGGAAAATGTATACATCTCTTTAAAGTGGGAAGGTAGCCAAAATTATGGAGCCAATTTAAGGAAATAATATCAATCATGATCGTGGACACTTTTCTAGGTTTCATACATATGTGTACAAGTTAAATGGTTCGGCTAGGATTAAAAGAAAGCGTACAAAAATTTAAAGTGGGTACCAATTTGCGTTGACATAAGGTTTATATACGAATTACGTTTATTTGCTAAATTATAAATAAGTTAGGTACTTAGGTTATAATTATCGAAAGTTCAAAATTATAGGGTATTTTGGGTATTTTAGATGTTCAGGATTTTCGGGTTTTACAACTCTTCCCATCTAAAAAGAAAATTTTCGTCCTCGAAAATTGAAGTCGCATAGTTAAACAGTGTCGTAGCAAATCACAAAAGAACGTCACAAATTATCCTCACACTCGGGAGGTTCTTCCAACAGAATCTTCCAAGTACAACTAGTTTCTCATGACTCAATCCAGATAAAAAAAAAAGGTTTAGGATCCCTCAGAACAAAACGAATCAGAGTGAATTGGGTCAAACCAATGCAACATATAACAGATGACGCTTGGTAAATCTTATCAGAACATATTGAATATAGACAGAAATCAGATCAAATGACGAGATTCAAACAATAGAGAGCTTTACAATGAAGCTTGAGATTTGTAACAGATATACAGATGTCAGCAGAATGAAGATCAGAGTTCAAACTTATTCAGATCTCTAACGAATCAAAGACAACATAAGCATAGGCAGAAAGGATCCAGAGTTTCACTAATCGCAGATAATTCAGATAAGATATTAGAACTTTCAGGATTTCAAAAGCACTCCTCGGATACCCTATGATCACAATAAGTGCACATTATATGGTGTAAGTATTATCACGTTGATCAGGCGTCATAATACGAGCACCACATAATTATGCCCTCATGATGATCATAATTTATCTCGAGTCGTGAACAAACAACCTATTCTTAGTCCACTAGTACTTCTACAGTCCAGAGATTAACAGAATCAGATATCATAGCTTAGAGGAACACAGACTGCTCAAAAGAGTAATGGAAATTCCAGAATTTCTAACAGAAGTAACGTACTGCATTCAAGAACATAGGTCTTACAATTCGCCAAAATTTAAACGAGGCCATTATCAAGAAAACGCAGAATGAACACGGAACTGAGATGTTTCTAGAGAATTTAAAATCTTTAAAGGATTTTATTTCCAGATCACGAGACTTAAGTGGGTCAACGGGAGTGAAAATTCATTGTCGACTTCTTCCTCACATAATCAGTTCATCCAAACCTAGAGGTTTACTTCAATTCCTGTCCATTCAAAACATATGATCTCCAATCTCTTCAAATCCGGTTAATCTACCTTCATCCTTCTATCAACCTGGGAGTGATCAAAATCATGAGCTTGAGTCTGGTTCATCATTCCTTTTGTAGTCTCTCTTGAAGTGTGATGGAGTAATGTGAACTTCTGGCACGATCTTGAATCCCTTCATCATCCAGTCTGCTTCCACTCTCAATTCATCTTAGTACAACTAAGATGAATAGGGAAATGAGACTGCATGTCTTCGTCAGCTCTGGGTCCGCCATCTCGACTAGATTTTGTCCTCTGCTCGACAATACTTCTGCTCTGTAGGGATCATCTTCCACTCTTCGGGGTAACTACTGCTGTTATCAATTCTAGATCATGCAGTAAACAATCTTCTCATACGTTGGTAGTTGCCTTGACACATGAACAGTCATCTTCCTGCGATGTGTACGTTCATGACCGAGTCTCTCTTAGAAGCGTTCCAAGTAAGGTACCACTTGCGGGTGCGAAAACATATCTCTATTTCATCTTTTCCAGAACTCCATTTTCAAACAGACTGAGCTGTCCCTTTCTGTTCACGAATTTATTAACAGTAATGCAACTTGTAAGAACCTTCCGATTTTCCTACATGGTTCAGAAATTTTGGCTTCTCAATTCTGTTGTTGGGGTTTAAAGCAATATCCTCAATTGAGGACACCGTTGCCTCAACATACCTCAGACTTCTAGGATATACAACGGATTGTCAAATTTCTAACAACTTCCGCAATAGATTCTCATGTTCTTCCTTGTTTCTAAATGTACTAATGAGTCATACAATGACCATTTGTCTAAACATTCGAGAAACATAAATTCCATTTGATGCATAAGAATAGTTGACAATTTAGCTAATACAATTGGCATCATCAGGGTTCACAATAATGAGTACAAAGGTAGCTTTAGAATCACTTCTCATTACCCTCCTTCTTCATAACAACTGCAATACTTTACGAAGATTATCCTTGATTATTTAACCCATTTCTTAGAAGTTCCTGAGGTTGCTTCTTCAGTCCATCAAATGTGATCAGATTGCTGAGTTTCACAGGTAGACTAAATCATTTATTAATATGCGGAAAGGATTAATGATTTCGGATAGTGATTTAGTTAGGTTCACGATAGTCGATACACCGTCATATATTTCTCTTTCATAAATCAACCGGATCATCCCAGAATAAAATATCAGGGTGATTAACATCATATTACGTCCGCTCATTCAATCTCTTAACTTCCATGGCTTCTTTGACTGAGATCAGTTCAGATTCTATTTTTCAAGCAGAAGGGAATACCAAAAGGTTTATCAGAGAACATTGAAAACTTTTGTACTACAAAATAATTCTAGTGCTAGAGCTTTTCAAGAATGGACACTATCAGGTGCTAGGAGAACTTGAAAAGATCAGAGTTTTGTACTTTCATAGCAGCATCAATCTTAACAGATTCATGTGTTTCAGAAACATCATAACAGGAGTAGAATGAAACAAGTTACTAAAGGTCACAAGCCAACTCGAAATCAAAAGACCTCAAAATCAGATATATCATGATTAAACGGATTCATAGAACGAATACAGTCATCAAACCAGACGGATGCTTTATGTACCTCAAAGTCCAGTACATGATACATCAAAATGTTGAAATAGATAAGAAAACAGCTCAAGGTATTGAAATCTCGTTTGTTTTAAACAAAAGTGATAGGTGGATTATAAATCAATGGTACTACAACATCAAATGATCGTCAGAAGTGAGATGTATAGAATATCAGTCGTCAGTATCAGTTAACGAATCCATAACAAGATAATATTAACATCATATCCTTCCAAAGGAAACTGATTGGCAAACAGAGTTCATCATTCAGAGGGAGGAAAACAAAATTTTCCTATTTCTGTAATTAACAATTATCAGAGTAAAGGATTATGCAAAGTCAAATAGTATCAGGTGATACATTATATGCCCAGCATAAGAAATGAATTCACATAATGTGTCTAACACATCATGTTTGAATAACCTTCAGAATGGTCGGTAACATATCAGAATGTTTGTTAGGCAAAAAAATGGAATATGAGGATCAAAAAGTGAATTTGAATGGTATACGGTATCAATGTCATTCCCAACTTCACACTCCGGTGGAAAACTTGGTGGTTCAAACAGGATCACATCGAGAACGCTCGGATTGCAAAATAGCTCTCAAGGTGAGATTTATCCCTTGGTGTACAAAATAGATGCTCAGAAACTTCATGACCGCAGAAGTAACGTACGAGTCCCCAAAACAATAGTGATAGAAAATATTTAACAATCGGAATTTATGGTAGAGAGTTCAAAATTGTTCAGAACGCCAAATGTGAGACATAGAAGGACAGTCGTCAGCATCTTGAATGCTCAAACAACCAAATCCATATCAGAATAAAATCGAAGTTAACATTCCAAAGAAATACAGATCAACATAGCAAAGCTTATCGTTCAAAATTGAGGAAAACATTCTTATACTCGTGGTTAAATACCACAAGACTCATCATCAGAACAGAAGTGACAAGGCAAAATCAAATAACATCAGAATACTTGCAGATGCTTATCAAAGCAAGAGAAAATTCACAGAATGTACCAAATACATCATCATCATAGAGATTCTCAAAATGCCCGAAGAGGCATAAAAAAAGGTTAACAGATGAATCAGAGGTCAAGAGCGGAATTAGAAGATAAGTATCAAATAGTGTCAGACATTTCTACATAATTCCTAATATCTTCAACACTCACGGGGGTTACAAATCTTTAGGTGGTGCAAAACGAAAGTTTTGAAATCTCTAGAAAGTGATCTTAACAGGATCAACCAAAAGAAAGGCACGAATCAGAGTGATGCGGAAGCAGTGTTACTACTAAGACGCCCTAGCCTACCCATTCCTCACCGGTAATGACTTAGGTTGTTAAAGGGAATTCTTAAAGTAAATTATCAGAGTCGTTTTGTGAGCGCCTACAGTGGAAACTGAATGGTCCATAACTCACAGGTTCAGGTTTATGTATTACAAGTCGTCAGCCTGGGCTCTGATACCATAATTGTAACGCCCCAACCCGACAAGGGTAGAAGTGCTACATTACGGTGACATATCAAAGCATATACAGACATACAACATAAGTAATACAAAAGAATTCCAGATGTTACAAAGGAAAAATAATCTGAAATACAAGGTTACAAAAGAGAATAACAATGAAATGCTAAGTCTGAAATATAAATCTCTTCTAGTCATCTCTAATCCAGAATATAGCTATCAAGGTGAAGTCCACTAATATCTTATGCACTCTTCACTTATATCCCAGCTTCCCACTAAAACCTGCCGCGTAAGAAAGAAAACGTGGCTGAGCTTAAAAAGCCCAGTGAACAGATATAACAACGAAGTAATAAAGAAACAGAAATGAATATTGAATAAGGTATAAAGGAAACAACAGAATGTAATCAAAGGTAAGTATGAAATAGTAATAAAAGATTAGGTAAGGGTTAGTCATCAACCACGAGCCCAGAAACAGATATAAAGCCTTCATAATAATGCCTTCATAATAATGCCTTCAATATATTCATAGTCACATTCATAATCACACATAAGGCAACATATGTAGGGGAGACCTACCAGAGTTGTGAAGGACGTGCATGCACGCAGCATCAATCACCAGATACAGATAACAGACAACAGAAACAGATCTAGGATGCATCCATACGCCCCCACAGAAAACAGACTGGCCATAATAATCATATCATAAAGCGCGCATATCACATAACAGAAAAGGGGACGTGACAGAACATCACTCCTCTGCCCTAGAGTCATGTCAGAGGTGCATCACTGACACGGACATGGAACCCCCATGCCTAGTGAAACAAACTTTGGCTCGGGTGTCAAACTAAACTAGGTCAAACAGAATAGGTCAAACAGAAATAGGTCAACAGAATGTCATAAAATGACACAGATCATAAGTTATCATATAGTCATATCAAAAGGTCCAAATCAGAAGGTCCAAAATCAGAAAGTTCAGATAGCAAAGGTTCATAGCAAAAGGTTCAGAAACAAAATAGGGTTTCATAGCAATGGCATAGGGAACCCTAAACAGAATGAAAGATCAAAAGAAAAAGGGAGTCATGAGAAACCTTTACTGAAAAGGTCAGAATATCTGTACCTCAACCAGACGACAAAGCAGACACAAGAAAACATCAGACAGAAATAGGAACTCCTCCAGCTTCACATAACCTAGACGAATTAGAAGTCGAGAATTATTCATTTGTTCATTTCAAATCAGATTACTCCTTTTTAGGTTATCTTTCCATTTTTAACAGCTTTCCATTTTTAGCAAGTTTCCTGAATTAGCCAGTTTTCATATTTGGTAAGTTTTCTGAAATAGTAATTTAATACTTTTAAGGTTATAATTGACAATTAATAATATTTAAGGGTTAAAATGATAATTATAATAGTTTAGAGTTAATTATGTCGATTTAGTAAAGTTTAGGGTCAAAATGTAAATTATCGAAATTAAATATTAAAATGTCAATAAAATCATTTTAAGGTTTATACTAAAATTTCTATATTAAGATGATAATTTTAGACCCCATCGTTGATAATTTATTAACATACCCTTGACGTTAATCTTAGACCGCGACGGTCAAAATATATTATTATCACATGCATAATCACACGACTCGCACTTATATTGCATAGTTATACTTTTGCTAGACATGCATGCTTAAAGTATTAAAATTCCATGCAACTAGATTTCATGTCAAACCATAATAGTATAGTCATTTATCTTTTGAAGTAATAACTTTCTTGCATGCAATATCAGCCCCGTACTAATACCTTTCATGCAAGTACTCTGCATATATAATTTTATATGTGTTAACCTTTCATTTGATTCTACAACTTTCATTCTTTATAATAAAATAGATTATGGTTTCTTATCCTTGTATTTTTGTATATTGATCCTATACACAGATTCGAGTAACCTTTTAAACACCGAGACGCAAACGAATTAAATGATTATTCTTTACGTGACACACATACGTATTTTCGAGTTCCCTTTTACCCAAACTCGATGCTGAATTCTTAGATTAAAACAATTAAGTTCGAAATCTGTTTTCATTTGCTTAGTCGAAACAAACGATCCTTTTATCCTCGTTATAGAAACACGTTTAAATCAAAAACCCATTCGAAACCAAAGCAACACGTTTAGCCATATAATCCATACGAAAATAAAATCAAGCCGTGGGTCTCCTTTAATCCATTCGAAACCAGTTCAGGTCGGGGGTCTCTTTTATGTTTAAAAACATTCGAACCAACAAAACGTTTCCAAAACCCTTTATCAAATCGATTGCAAGTATGACTTTTAAAACAGTCTTAGAGTCGACTCACTAATATCCAAAATAGTCGCGCATAAACACCAATGTCCAATCGGTTATATAGGTTGGTTTCTCGTTATTTTATGTGAAAAGTTATGTGTTTAATGCGATTTTATGTGATACTAATCATTCGAACAAAACCATGCAGCCGAAGGGAATCAAGAATAGCACGATTTGAACAGAAACAACAAGAAAGAATTGAACCAGGTTTGGAGTACTTACCCTCGTAGCGTGTTTCATGAGACAAAGAAATAACCACCTTGATCTAATATCAAGACTAGCCGAAACAGCAAATCCAAAACCCCTCGAAACAGAAACAAAATACCCACGCCTAGCACCTTGTCGAACCAGAAAGAATACGAGCAAGCACACCTTCGACCATGTTTTAAACACCACACTTTGTACCTCCAATGTTGACCATGATCACACCAACACGCCCTCCTTTGCACATCCTTTGGTTCGAACAGGGATGGAGAAAATGAACGACCAGCCGCCGATTGTTTTTGATAGGTTTTAGGGTTTGTGAAATTATTAGTTGTGTGTGCTAAAATAAAAGGTGATATTCGGCTATAAAGATAACAAGGAAAATGTATACATCTCTTTAAAGTGGGAAGGTAGCCAAAATTATGGAGCCAATTTAAGGAAATAATATCAATCATGATCGTGGACACTTTTCTAGGTTTCATACATATGTGTACAAGTTAAATGGTTCGGCTAGGATTAAAAGAAAGCGTACAAAAATTTAAAGTGGGTACCAATTTGCGTTGACATAAGGTTTATATACGAATTACGTTTATTTGCTAAATTATAAATAAGTTAGGTACTTAGGTTATAATTATCGAAAGTTCAAAATTATAGGGTATTTTGGGTATTTTAGATGTTCAGGATTTTCGGGTTTTACAATTGGTGTGTTATTACTTTGTTGGGATGAATGTTTCATCAATGTTAGGCTTAAGAAAACTGGCAATACTCCTATATGGTAACATGCTTGAACGTCTTAAGAAACATGTAACTAATGCGTACTAGGTTATTAAGGTAGTATTTAACGCATGAG
>LBNU01020388.1:91386-132166 GCA_014162995.1 Artemisia annua | reverse complement strand
TCAATCAGCCACTGAATCCCCTAGCTCCCTCACCAACCATGAAGACTGAAGAATGCTACCTGAAGACTGAAGAATAGGCGGGATTGGGAGGGAAAGTTTGAACTATTCCAATAAAGTACTTATCACTTTATAAGTCAAACTTCCTTATTGGCTACAATCCAACCTAATACTAAAAGGTGAATCTGTCTTCTAACCCCAATATGGGTTGCATTCAATAGTGAACAAGATCTTCTAAAGATTTAGCTTTGGAAAGTCTTTAACCATTGGACAATAGTATGTATAATACTTGGTATAATAGGATCATAAAAGAGGAGAAAAAGGAAAAGTTGTGCAATTAATGCTTAGACATTCACAAACCCTTTTTCCCTCCAAAGAACATACTTGTACTCCGAGCTAGCTCGAATGTACCTTAGTTGTCACTTAAGCTTAGCTAAGTTTAGTGAGGAGAAACCACCATACTGTCATTTCAATCCCAAGTGTTTATTCCGCAAAACACTGGGTATAATCTCTGATTGATTTCTAATAAGAATTAACGTGTGAAAATTACTGTCTCCATTTACTTTACGTTTTATTCAAACCATCTCTCAAAGTATTTCAATCAATATCTTAGCATGGTGCACGCTTAGGACTATCCTCTTAGTGTATCTCTTCTTTTTTTTGTCATCACTCACTGAATCCATCATCTTCTTCTTTGGCTTAGATGTCAATCACTGAGAGTCCGCCTCACTGAATGGAAAACCTTCTTCATTGGGCTTGTTCTAAACATCCTGAAAATGACTCACTGAGTGACTGTTCACTCAGTGACTTGATTATGTTCACGGTTTATAAACACTTGATCATTAATTGTGTTCAAATCTAAGTTTAACGAGACTTGGGTACTGACTTGACCCAACAGGACATCCAGGAACGCGTTTTTATTCTCTTTGAAGAAGCCGCTTAAAGGAATGATTTCGACAACTTTGTTTCTCAATCTTTCCTTTGGATTAATAATAGGTGTAGTAGTTTTAATATTAACTGGATAGCGTGGCTTATCGACCCGCTAAGGCCTAAGTGCAATCTCTATGTAATTGTTTTTTTTTTAGTCTAGCTTCTTGTTGGTTCTTTAATAATATTCCGTCGTTTAAAAAAGTCAAGCAAGTGCGTATGATTTGGGATGACGTGAACAAGCATGTAGCCTAGCATCTATGTATCAAGTTATGGTAAATAAAAAAAAGAAGCTCTTTTTATATATTATGAAGAGAAGATACTAGTGTTTTGCAGGTACTGGCTTGTACACCTTGGTTCTGCATCACTAAGTTTCATGTCGAGACAATGTGAGAAGGGCAGAATCACATCTGCTACATTTGGTACGATCTAGTATATTCTCTCGCGGTCAAGTTTTTGTTCTTGAGAGATACAGGAGCAACATTTTGCAGGTACTGGTGATGCTCAGGTATGGAAAGTGTACTTGAGCAGAGCAGGTAAGTTTTAAATTCTTTTCCGATTTTTATTTGACATTGTGTTATCGTTGCTTTTGTTAAGTTCCTTGAAGTTACAGTTTAAGGAGATTTTCGACATGATTGACCCATTCAACCCATTTGATTAGTTTAGTCTTTTAGCTTAGCTTTTGGCTTTTCCTGTTTGACCATTTGAGATACAACTAAACATAACAAAATGACCCATTCATACGTACATGGGTCAAAATTCCCATATCTACTTCAAGTTTTTAAATTTCATGAGCCTGATCTTGGACATGCTCAGAGTAAGAGACTATGTGTTGTCATACTATCTCTGTGTATTGTCGATTGAATTATCAAAAATGTGTTTGTCAATGAAAGCTACTTCTGTTGGTTTGGAAGAGTATGAGATTTTTTAGCATAAGTATATAACATCTCTATCTATGACAAGGCGGAATCTTCTAAGTCATGGTTTCATATCAAGAAATGTAAATGTCACCATGTATGCTGGATTCTAAAGTGAGGAGCTTCTGTTTTGTAAATTAGAAATCATTTAGTCGACTATCCAAAATTGTTTTAGAACATCAGCTCGAATAATGTGGGTGTTTGAATCATTTATAGTATCTTCTTGTTCTCTATAAACATTTATTTAATTATATTTATTCTGAATTTTTGTAAACATGTACAGAAGCATTTGCTATAGTAATATTTATAGCATTTGCTATAGCAATATTTAGTTATTTACATCTTTTTTAGTTTTGTCAACCAAACAAAACTAAGCTTGCGCGCGAAACATGTCTTATAAAAATAAGCGTAAAAACAAGAATATTGTGATATGCTCCAAGGAAAATTTGCTATGCGTTCTTATGCCACATTTTCTCAAATTCTATCAAGACGAAAAAGAAACCATACGTGATATGAACGACCCAAAAAGCAAGTAATTAAGAAACATCGATACAATGGTGAGCATAAACTATGGAATATGGAAACCATTATTAGACAGTGCCATTCTTTTCTTGAAGTCAGGACTCAAGAAAATCATCACCGTCGTAAGGCAATGGTTCGAGAGAATATGCTGGAAGCCCTCGATCTGCTCCACACATACAACACCTGCAGTCAACCAAACGCAATTCGATAAGTTAATCACTATCATATCAAACATTAATCTAAATTGATAAAAAAGCATAAAAAATTTAGATCTAAGAACAATTCGATCCTTACGTATTCGGTCCTAGCTTTTTGGCGGGTGACTCCACAAAACGAAGGCCATCATCCCTTGCAAAACGAGACGTAAATTTATGTGATAAGCTGAAAAGATAAGCAATGCCAAACATCCCCCTGCCTCTACTAAGACTTAAAAGTGACACTTGGATATTATTCTTATATATTCTTACCCAACAAGCTTCCTAGCAAGGTACAAGAACGGCTTTTCGAAGTTGTAGTTGCTTCTTGAAGAGATCTCATAGTACTGCAAACTCTTCTTCCTGTGAAATCTAACCTGCCTGGATTTAACTTGCCTGTTCTTCACATCAGCCTTGTTTCCACAGAGAACAATCGGGATATCTTCACAAATCCTAAATCAAATAGAATAAAGATCAGTAAGTATAAGTTCATTCTCATGTGTAGAATACAATTTGATCAATGGAAGTAAACCAACCTGCGTATATCATTATACCACGTAGGGACGTTTTTGTAGCTCGCCCTTGATGTAACGTCAAACATTATTATTGCACACTGACCATTGACGCTGCAATGATAGATAACGAACACATACTTTTAATTTCAAAGACTTGATACAATCGCCGTTTATGCCATACAATAGAATGCATTTTCCTTTTGTTTCATAAATGTTCTGTTTTGATCGGTCTTTTTCTAATGATGACCGTAATACACATAAAATGTATCACCTAGCTCATTGCACGTATCGTTCATTCTAGCTAAGGGTATTGTTTTCAAAATAAGTGACCATATAAAGATAAAATGATTAAAATGGATTAAAACTGTATGGCTTGTTATTCAATGATAGAAACCCAAACACTCGCATTCCTACTATATATACTAAATTACTAATCATAATCATAATAAGGTGAACAAATATGAAAAAAAGCCATTGTTTACTTTTACTACATAAGGTGAAGTCACGTACTAGTAACCATCTCGTAGACTAGCAAACTTCTCTTGTCCTGAGGTATCCCAGCAATTGAAACGAATTTTCCCGCAGCTTGTGTAGAAGTCCAATGGGTGAACTTCTACTCCATTGGTGGCTGTTTGCAAGTGACCGATTTCAAATGAGCAAACACAATAAGTATATGTAGATCACGTAAAAATAAAATGAAATTGTAACGGATGGCATAACAAGAACATACGTTCACACTTCTTCTCAAATCCACCGGTGAGATTTCTCTTAACAAAAGTAGTCTTGCCTACACGATGCACAAGGAATTGAAGTGGAGGCATACATATATAGCAACACATATATAGAATCATAAGACATAATTAAGAACACATAACTTAACATATTAACGACATACCAGTTCCTCCATCGCCAACGATCAGGAGCTTAAAACATGGATAATCAAGCGTCTCTTGGTTTTTTAGTACCTAAAAAAGAAATATCAAAACCTTTATAAACCTAACAGTTACAATCGCTATTAAAAAATTAAATTTGAGTTTTCATAAGGCCAAATCCTTGAAAAATCTGTTGAAAACATCCGTTTTTGACAGATTTCTCACGGATTTGGCGCCTTCATGAATGAAAATATACATAAAAAAATGATAATGAACATTAGTGAAAATAACAAACGTACGTACCATGATGATAATATGTATACTTCTGTTGATTTTCCTTGTGGTTTATACATATATATGAGGTGTTAGCTTTACTTTAAGGCTGTGTTTTTGTTTGATAGCGTGAATTTGACGTTTGTCATAACTGCATACATATCTTTTTATTTATGGACGTGTACATAATGCAATCGGATCCTTAAATTTACTTGACTTTGTTAAAAAAAGAAATCAAAAACTTGACTTTGTCAATGATTGATTTATGTTACAACTCGGAATGGGATTGTTTTGAAGGAGTGTGCGAGGGTTTAAATGTATTTGTCTTCGATAGTAATAATTATAATAATGACGTCACATTTTATAATAATTAAATTACAACCCGTGACCTTTTAACCGTGAGTTGGAATTGAATCCATGGCCTATTTCTTCAAAGGTCCTCCTTGATCGGTCAACCGAACATTTATTGTTAGAGAATGATATCATCGGAGCAATGCCCTAATGGTACAGAAAATAAGAAGTTAAAGGAGTTGCAAACAGTAACGTTTAAACTACATTTAAATTTACTCTGCATAAGCACAACGTTTGGTAAACATAGGCAACAAAAGTGGAATTAAAATGAAAAGTTTAACTAAAAGTATATGATCAGTGATAATACAACTATCTATTGGGAAAACGCATAAAAACAAAAGCGAAGAAAATTAAAACTCAAGCAAGTGCGTATGATTTGGGATGACGTGAACAAGCATGTAGCCTAGCATCTATGTATTAAGTTATATATGGTAAATAAAAAAAATAAGCTCTTTTTATATATTATGAAGAGAAGATATGTGTGTTTTTAATCCAAACATAAACATAAGACTAAGTGTAATAAGAACCATCAAAAGACCGACATTCTTCTTGTCATACCTGCCTTTTCTTTCATATATTACTTCATAACTAACTCGGTGTAACAAAGAGACCGAAAACACAACAAAAAGCTACCCCCAAAATCATTTAATTAAACACTTCACACACAAACTTTGATCACAACTCGGTCGCTTTTGCTTTTGCGACCGATTCAACAAAACTCTCCTTGTAAGACGCGTCCCATTGAAGATGTATAATAAGGTGGGACGAGTTCTCTTGTTGCCACATGGGCTGAAGACACTGTCGATCATATGCTATTACACACAGCCTAAAGTAGTGTCTATAAAAACCTTAAAAGTATATAATTTTGATGGTACTACAAATGTATTCCATTTGTCTCAATTTAATTGTTTATTTTTTTTCTACTCGTTTTTACCGAATTAGTTGTCCACTATTATAAATATACAAAATATTTGTTCGATACTACCATCTTATTACCAAAAAATTCAATAATTAATTAGATTAGGGTAAAAACTTATCATTTGCAAAAAGTATAAAGAAAAAAAAAAGGTTAGTGATTATGCTTTTTTTCCCCTAACAATGTGGTTTTTTAGTGAAAGAGTTAATTTGAGAAAGATAGAGTATGAGAAATGTAAAGTGATAGTATAATGAATTAATGAGAGTGTTTGACATTTCTTTCTTTCTTTCTTTCTCTTCTCTTTTGGTACATCCGTACATATATACTAGTTATAATACCCGCGCATGCGCGGGTTTTTTAAAAAAAATTTTTTGAATGATATATTTTTATTTATTAAAAGACAAATAATTTAATCTTTAAATTTGTTTTGTTGATATACTACATAAGTAGAAAATAAACATAAAAGATAAAGATAAGATGCAACTAACGATATGATTAAACTTTTTAAATGATTATCTTTAATAATAAATAATTATAATAAATTTGTTTTGTTGATATACTACATAAGTAGAAGAAAAACAAAAAAGATAAAGATAAGATGCAACTAACGATATGATTAAACTTTTTAAATAATTATCTTTAATAATCAAAAATTATAATTAAAATATTACTTAATAAGGGAAAGTTGAGTTTTTCAAAATGGAAAAGTCCCCACTTGAGGTTTTGTTTTATTATATAAAAGATTGGCAAAACGCATAACAAATACGGATTACATTTTCTTAGTACACAAAAATAAAATGTGATTAAGTTACAAATTAACCATTAGTTTTAGATTTTGTTATTGTGAAGATCGTAAAAAATGCGAAAAAATGCAACTATGCTATTGGATGCTTACTTTCTCGCTCGTCAAAAGATAACTTGTTTTATTTTTTTATAAAGAAACTCTAAGAACTTATTTTATTTGAATGATACAAGGGGGGGGGGGGGGGGGGGGGAAAAAAAAAAAAAAAAAAAAAAANCAAAAGTATTGACTTCATAGTGGATATGACAACTTTAGGATGTGTTTAGCTAAAAGAAGCATCGACAAAGTATTTTATACAAAACAAGTATATCCTGTACAAATTTTGTAACTTTTTGCAGAAATAAAACTCCCCTCCAAATTTCTACAAATTAAGAGGTGGAAAACTAGGAAATGCTTCCTCTAACTAACTACATGGGCCTTCTGTTCAATTTCTTTTACAGAGAAGTTGAAAGTGGAAATAAGAAGCTACAAAATTGCGCCAACGACATACGAAGTTGGGTACAAATCGTTTCTAGTCGCGCAGAATAAATGTCAGATGTGTCGGATTGAAAGTTTGGAACGTCAACCGTTCATAATTTATCACTCATCTGAATTGCAATGGTTTAAGCAACCGGATAAAATGACAAAAACTTCAAGATTTCATCACACTTTCAAGACAGATAAAAATTTCACTGTTTATTTCTAATTGTATCATTATATAGTTTGCTATGCATAAACCTCCTGGCCTCTAAAAGAAATCATTTTTAAGCAATAAACAGCGACAAATGCCTCAAGATACCAACTCAACGATATACAACGTCAAAGAAGAATACATTTGCGACATGTATGTGTTCTAAAGCATATCATTCTGTCAAATCTAACCAATAAGTGAAACCTAAAAACCAAGTAAGAAACATAGATCTGAGAGCGATAACAGAAACTTTGGGAGATACAAAATCCCTAAATCATTAAATCTTTTAACTAAATGTAGCAAGAAACAAGATCGCCAACTCTAAGCCATATATATCTTTACATGAAATCATCATCGTCATCAGGCAATGGTTGGTTAGCAGCATCCACAAGCTCTTGTTCATGTCTGCAATTTAACAAAATATGATAACCGTCATTAGAGATTCACTAGCATAAACATCAAGTGATACGTTGCAGCTGAAAATAAAGTAATTGTGCATTTTCAAAAGATCAATTTTAGGTGATTAAATATTATAATCTCGGTCATTAGTTCCAAGTTCATATCTAATTACTATCAAAATGATTAGTTTGACTAAAAAGCAAAACTGATTTACTGCAACTTTAAATCGCACGCATCAGCTTTAAATCCCACCCAGACATCTTTAAATATCAAAACAGTCTTTATCAGCCAATACCGTCTTATTTCCCATTGACAGATCCTAATTATTTAACTGGTGAATCACCTAATGCTAAAAGGAAATAACGTGTAGTAATGAGAAAACTTACTTCTTTTGAGCTTCCATGTCAATCACAACCTCAGGAGGACGAAGAGCAGGGGACTCCACAAACTGAATATTAGGATTCCTGCGATAACGAGACCCATGTCAGTAAAGATAGCTTCAACCAATTATGAGAAAACAAGTCAAATAAGGTTGTATTTGAATGAAAACGAGAGTAATTGTAACTACCCAGCAAGCTTCCTAGCAAGGTACAAGAACGGCTTTTCGAAGTTATAGTTGCTTTTTGCAGAGATCTCATAGTACTGAAGGTTCTTCTTCCTGTGGAATGTAACCTGCTTGGCTTTAACTTGTCTGTTCTTCACGTCAACCTTGTTTCCACAAAGAACAATCGGGATATTTTCACAGACCCTGATTTCAGACGATACATATCAGNTAAATCTTTTAACTAAATGTAGCAAGAAACAAGATCGCCAACTCTAAGCCATATATATCTTTACATGAAATCATCATCGTCATCAGGCAATGGTTGGTTAGCAGCATCCACAAGCTCTTGTTCATGTCTGCAATTTAACAAAATATGATAACAGTCATTAGAGATTCACTAGCATAAACATCAAGTGATACGTTGCAGCTGAAAATAAAGTAATTGTGCATTTTCAAAAGATCAATTTTAGGTGATTAAATATTATAATCTCGGTCATTAGTTCCAAGTTCATATCTAATTACTATCAAAATGATTAGTTTGACTAAAAAGCAAAACTGATTTACTGCAACTTTAAATCGCACGCATCAGCTTTAAATCCCACCCAGACATCTTTAAATATCAAAACAGTCTTTATCAGCCAATACCGTCTTATTTCCCATTGACAGATCCTAATTATTTAACTGGTGAATCACCTAATGCTAAAAGGAAATAACGTGTAGTAATGAGAAAACTTACTTCTTTTGAGCTTCCATGTCAATCACAACCTCAGGAGGACGAAGAGCAGGGGACTCCACAAACTGAATATTAGGATTCCTGCGATAACGAGACCCATGTCAGTAAAGATAGCTTCAACCAATTATGAGAAAACAAGTCAAATAAGGTTGTATTTGAATGAAAACGAGAGTAATTGTAACTACCCAGCAAGCTTCCTAGCAAGGTACAAGAACGGCTTTTCGAAGTTATAGTTGCTTTTTGCAGAGATCTCATAGTACTGAAGGTTCTTCTTCCTGTGGAATGTAACCTGCTTGGCTTTAACTTGTCTGTTCTTCACGTCAACCTTGTTTCCACAAAGAACAATCGGGATATTTTCACAGACCCTGATTTCAGACGATACATATCAGTTAGTGCCTTCCCAAATGATGATGCATATTACTTAATCCTAGGAATTATGGAAATTAGCATACCTGCAGAGATCACGATGCCATGTAGGTACGTTCTTGTAAGTCAACCTTGCGGTGACATCAAACATTATGATAGCACATTGACCGTGGATGCTGCAATCATAAATGACCATTTCGTTAGTACAAGAACATGATTTTGAAAGCAGATAAATGGGCTTAATAAGAGATGTAGAGATATTCGAAGTGAAAAAGAAAAACGAGAGATAGAACCGCGTTTAACTTGTTCATGTGCATAAAATATAGACCAATATGGAAGAGATTTTGATAAGCAGTGCGAAATGCAATGCTCTGTTTATTTAGCAACTTTTCTTTCTTTAAAAAAGTTGAGTCCTGCTTGTTACAAGAACAGTATGCAAAATGTGTATTTCTGGTTTATAATGTAAAAAAGAATCAGGATTTTCAAAAAATATATCTGTAAAAGCAAGAGATGGAAAGTTTTGTTCTAAATTTTGGTGTTAGCATATATAAGCAGGGAATTAAAATGCATTCAAGATAATATCAATCACCTGTTACTGAGAGACTGATATCATAGTACCCCAAAGATACAAAAAACACATGGACCTCTAAAGTGACATATTCAGTTATGGACACTAGTTTTTAACTCGTTTTAGACACCTAATTAATATGACGCTGAGCATAATTAGGGCTTAAGCAACTTACTAGTAACCATCACGAAGGCCACCAAACTTCTCCTGTCCTGCGGTATCCCAGCAATAGAAACGAATCTTTCCGTAGTTTGTATGGAAATCCAATGGATGAACTTCCACTCCAATGGTGGCTGTTTCAAATACAGTAAACATTAGACATGCAAAAACAATAGCAGTGCAGAGCATATATTGTCATAAATATCCATTTATGTTACTAATGATGGATAAAGGAACAACTTACGTTCATACTTCTTCTCAAATTCCCCAGTGAGATGCCTCTTCACGAAGGTGGTCTTTCCTGCATGATACAAATTGGTACAAATTAGTAAATAGAAGACTGTAGTATGCAAGTGCAAAAAATTACTAATAACAATGAAAATAATAGCTCAATGTGAGTTAAAACAGCTGGCATTAAACACACAAAGCAAGATATACAAGTTGAAAACACCATGTCACTATCACTACATACATACTACTCAGCGTGAGCGCTGAACAGTGAACATAACAGCTAAACAAAGCTAAGTCCCTACAAGGCTATAACACCGGTAAATGTATTGCAGCAAATTATCGTCAACAAAACCATATTTGGATGCAGTTATATCCATGCATGCACTACCAAAACATATACACACAGAAACACAGGACATTAAATAAGTGTAACAATTAATGCCATACCAGTTCCACCATCGCCTACGATGACAAGCTTAAAGCTCGGGTAGTCCACAGTTTGTTGATTTGGTAGAGCCTGAAAACATCAAACACAATCACTAGTTAGTCTTTAGTCATAATCATTATCATTATAAATGAGTGCCAATCCCATGATAAACTCTACCATTATCTAACACTTCAATGCAAATATATTAGCATTAAAACAGGTCACGAAACCTATAAATCCGAACCATTAATATAGAAAATATATGGAAAATCTAAAACAAGTTAGTAAATACCAGAAACTTAATAAATCCGAACCATTTACAGATTTATCAACGAATTTAAAACCAGTAAAACGTATCCTAAACCAATAAATTAATACGCATATTAATGAGGTCATGGATATTAAGTACAAAGACGAAAACTTATAACAAGGTCATGGATATTCAAAACTAGTTAAAACGTATCAACTTCCAAACTCATCAACGAATTCAGTACTGGTAAGTGGTAACACATATACTCACAAAACCAATCGGATAACATACATAAAAGAAAATCTACGACATGATAAACCTTAACAACCACTTAAAATAACAAATTCATTAGCACTTAAAACATGTCAAAAACCGATAAACTAACGCATACAGTAATGACATCTAACATTTTCCGCATAACTCATGCATCAACAAAATTAACAAATGTATGATGACAACATGCCTATAAACTCGAACAATCTCCGTATTTTATAAACAAATTCATTAGCACGCCATAATAAACGACATTACCAGCCGAAAATGTTAACATGTATATAAACACTACAAAATGACGCAGAATTTAACAAAAAGTTAATAACAATCAAAACAGATAAAAAACTAACACGATATTTAAAGGCACATAACTCACGCATCAACAAATTTGACAAATGTATGATGACAATATACCGGTATTTTACAGACATATTCATTAACGATAAATTAACACGCCATAATAAATGACATTACCAGCCAAGTTCGCGCATAATTTAACAAAGCAATCAAAACAGATCAAAAACTAACAAACTAACACACAATAAAATTAACCAAAATTCGCTATCATAATACGCGTATAAGCCGTACATTCAACGTATAACCGTAATTAACTCTAATCCATATACTACCATAATACGCATATAAGCCCTAACAAATCACGCATAAAATCAACAAATCAAAACACATGCATTAACGACATTACCAGCCGTAGGTGTAAACACTACAAATTCGCGCATAATTTAACAAACATTTAATAGCAATCAAAAAAATCAAAAAATAACAAACTAACACACAATAAAATTAACCAAAATTCGCTATCATAATACGCGTATAAGCCGTACATTCAACGTATAACCGTAATTAACTCTAATCCATATACTATCATAATACGCGTATAAGCCCTAACAAATCACGCATAAATCAACGAATCAAAACACATGCATTAACGGCATCATTGACCATACGATCACAGTAACTAAACAAACCCTAACAATTACCGTTCAAATTTAACAGCATTCAAAACAGTAATAAATTCCGTACGGTTATAATAAGCATACAAACCCTAACAATTACAGTTTAATTATAACAGACATTAACGGCCGTACAATTATAAAATGCATAATTTAAAATGGATGAATAAATAAATAAATAAAACATGCAGAATGAATGAATGAGAGTCGTCGTACCATTGATCTGATTTTGAAGGGAATGTGAATTGTGTGTGTGTGTGTGTTTGGGAATGTGTGAATTGTGTGGGGTGGTTTATATAGGGGCTGTTCAGCGTTACATTTAAGCTGAGTGTACATGTGTGTTTGGGTAGCGTCATTGTGCCGTTAATCTCACTTTCTAGAAACTTTTTCTTTTTATTTTTTTTTTCCTTTTTTTTTTATATTGACATCACTTTACAGCCAAAGACTAACACTGCTAGATATTACATTGGCAAGTGTTGAGCGGTTCAAAAATATATAGGATTGCTAACAAGAAATCTTATAATATACAATAAAAGCAAGAACAGAAACAGTATATCGTCAAGACCGATCTATAGAAAACATGAAGACTACTTAAAGAATTTTGTCCTTACCTAGAACCTATACATTATCCCCAATACTACTAATTACAGCACTAAAGTTCTTTAGTAGTATAATTGTAATGGTAATATTAGGATAATATAAATACGCGGATACATTAAAGCAATTATGGTGTAGACATCATTTGTCTGCCAAATGAATGTTTAACAAGAGGAATATATCTCACGGTTAGCTACTTGTACTAGATGGAGAGATATATCGCTCGACAATTAATTATTGCTCTCCCATTCATCAATAATCATCGTCGATCAAAAAAGTCTGTAGTAAACATAAAAAAAAATGCCAAAGAAAGTGGCGGGGGTTCGTCTTTGAAATGGCAAGGTTTCTTGTCCGATCTTTTTAATTCGGATATAAGATAATTAGATTTACAATAGAAGATACAAGTGGTCTTTAAAACAAAATGGCATCTTATAAAGTATTTAATATCGGAAGAGTTCAAACCCGATAAGCAGCGCGATAACAAATTAGCTAAACCCCGTAAACACTAGCACCTATCAAGGTTAGTCTCGCGGGATGGGGGTATTATCATCGGCGTGTTGACCCGATAGAACCGTCGAGTATTAGCGATATACTACTGACACGGAACCTCGATAAACACAGCTCGATCCCTACTAATAATTCCGTCCTTCGTGTCGACGATGATATCGGGTCCGGGTCGGTTCAATGTGCACGCCCCATATGACACCTTTAGATAGAAACCTAGAAAAATATCACATAAAATTAAATAATATAAAGTTTAAAAAGTCAAAGAATAGTTAAAACAAAATACAGATATACACTTNGATAAGCCCAACCGATAAACCCGATAGACCCGAACCCGATAACCCGATTCCTTATCGGATCGGGTTGCGGGTTAATTTTTATTTTTCAGAAACCCGATAGACCCGACCCGATAGAGGCTTATCGGGTCGGGTTGACCCGAATGACACCCCTAGTTCTATCACTTTATTAATATGACAAGATTTTTTTTGTGTTGTACTTTTCGTGTTTCACCACTTTTGAGTGATCAAACTTTGTATAAAAGAATAGTAAATAATAAAAAAATTAAGATTGTATTGTTATCATTATAGGAGTTGTAACAATAACCAATCCTTTTATTTTAATCTTTTTTTAACTAGTTTAAGATCGCTGGGATGTTTCATTTTTTTAACTTACATAATTTATTTACGGTTTTGGTAACATGGTTTTACGATATTTGTCTAGTAATAAAAAGCGTGTAATATGGGCCAGTACATTTAATTGGTTGCGAATAATTAAATTGAAGATTATGCGGTTATTCTTAAATTATAGACAAATTATGTATCTTAGGATATCTTAAACACAAGTTATGTTTAACAATTTTTTTGAAGTTACAATTAGTCCATGAAACCATCCATTGTCGTGTTTTATCAGTTTAAAGGTGTTTAAAGCATTTGAGTGTATGAAAACATCGTGTTTACGTGAAATAAAAAATGACTAATATGTTAGACCTCTAATAAATTTAAGGCATTTGAGTTTATTGAGCTTTTCATATAGCTTTAGAAGGTTTACATATCGTCGTGTTTAGCAACAAGTATTTTAGAGCGTTTTGGAGCAACTAGCGACTAGTAACTAGCGTTTAAAATGCAAACGTTGTTTCACAACAAACAATTGACGTCTGCATTTTGTGTAACTACTCATAAGCAAAACACATTAGCATCTTGCTGCTAGTGTTATGCTTATTAAATTACATATATACTCTCAAATTAATTTAATCAGATTTCATTTTAATGTGTATATGTCTTTTTACGTCATTTTACACGTTATAATTAGAATTACAATTACGTCACCAATTGGATGGAAAATCGGTCAAAGGAGGGATCATTGGTGTAATTAAATGCGTTTAAGGACCAAAAATGCAACTGTGTATTAACCACAAGGACCATTTATGTAAAATTAACTCGTGGAAAAATAACAAGCTGTCAAAATTGACAAAAGTGTGTATGTAGCCAAACACCCGGTAATTAGAAGGGGTAAAAGTGTGAAAGAAAGAAATTGATAACTTTGGGAGCAACAATCGTCGATCCCTAAATTTTAATTTCTTTATTAGAAATGTCATCATCACCTTCTAATCCTAATGACGGGTAAATTGGTTTAATTTTTTTTTATGTTATTTTCAATTTGTATATGTGATAAATAAAGTAGTAGTAATTTTTATAATTTTTTAATTGATGATGATGCAGTGAGGTAGTTTATATGAGGCAGTCAAAAGGAGCTCCTTTTAAGTTTTTGGTTCCCTTAATTTATGCTCCTGTTCTTCCTCTCAGTAAGTTTTNTTTTTTTTTTTTTTTCATCTTTAATTACTATTTCGGGGGTGTTTGGGTTACCTTATTTATCTGCCTTATGGGCTTATTTGAACATGGAAAAAGCTCATAAGCCCACTCTTTAGAGCTTTTATTAACTTGACCTTATTGGCCTTAGCCAATAAGCTGAACATGATAACGTCATAAGCTCCAAAGAGTGAGCTTATTGGCTTTTCCATATTCAAATAAGCCCATAAGCCAGATAAATAAGCTAACCCAAACACCCCCGGACATAAGACTGATTAGTTATTTCTGTAGTAAGTTTTTTTGTTTGACTGTAATTTGCTAGCATGATTCATGTTTTTTTTGTTCAATTTACGGGCCTATGGGGTTGTTTGTTTAAGCTTATATTGCAGGCTTATGGGTTATTTGGTTTTCGGATTATGTGTCATCAGCTCAATTTTGAAACTTGTGGGCTTATATGGTTTTGTTATGACATAATAAACTTATATAAGCTCAAAAGTCTCAAAATGAAGTTTATAAAATATAAGCTAATAAACCATAAATAAGCTTAAACAAACACCCCCTGCATAAGCTCATTTTTTGGCTGATTTTGAAACTTTTCGGCTCATATAAGCTTATCATGTCATAATAGGCTTATATAAATCGTTCTACAAGTAAATATTGTTATCTTTTGCGACTCTGGTTATAAAAATTTGGAGAGCAAAACACATCCAAATGCTCTCCTTTGCACCCCTATTATGCTACAGATGTTTGTCTGATTCTGCTTATTCCATACTTCTCAGCTGTCACTTAAAATGCCATGTCAAACACCCCCTAGTATTGAAATTTGATATGGTGATGGAATTTGGTTGCAAAGTAAAAGAGTTTAGTGTTCTGTACTTCTGTTTATGGTACTTGTAAAGCCTATATTATGGTGTGATATGCGAAGCAATTAGGCTACTGTCACTTGCCGAAATTCAAAATGTAGCTCCTTTTTTTTGGAAGGGAATGGACAGGGAGTCAAAATTCAATGACTCAATGTTCATATATGTTTGTGTTTGCTCATGTTGTGAATCTTTTGTGGATTTCAGTTCGACTCACATTGAAGCACAAACCAGTATTGAGGGATCGCTTGTTTACAGCAGTTTTGGTTGGGGCATTTGCTCATGGATCTTACTTGGTGTATCCTTTTTATTTATTTTTTGTGCTCTTATATTGATTTTTCAAGTACTTGAACTTGCTTTGTCAACTTTTGATCATTTCAATTACAAGTCGGACCTTATTCCTTCAACTTTAGATGTAATATTTTACAAGTATGTATTAGGGGTGTGCTCAGGCCCAAATCCAGACCACTTTGGACCGGACCAAAACACACTAAAACTATGAATCAGAGACTGGACCGAATGGTCCGTCGTTCAGTTCCGGTTCGGTCGGTTTCCTTGGATTTGGACCTGTTTTGAACAAATTGTGGGATGTCACTGGACCATTCTGTTTTGAACAAATTGTCGGTTTCTTGGTCTGGTTCTCAGGTTGATATGCTCAGGCATAGCGTGCTCTTATCTAAAGATGTGTTTTTGTGTGTTCTTGTTTAAGCAGCATGTAGTTTTTTCTTGACAAACATGTTCAGATCAGATCTTTATGACAGCGAGAGCAAATGAACCAGCTGAGCAATTTCATATGCAGCTTTCGTGTGTGTGTGTGGATGAAATGAAGCATGCTGCTCTGGTAATAGCATAATAGAGTTTCCAAGCTGTATTAGATTGCATGCTTCTTATTCGTTTTTATTGGACTTAAATTGGTAATCAATTTAGAACGAAATAAGAATCCAGAAATTTGACATTACCAATTTTGTGGAGATGAGCACTCAATATTCTTGGTTGTGATGAGCACTCAATATTCTCGGTTGTGATGTTACCAACGTTGTCTGAATTATAAGCAATCTTTGACAGTTATCGATATCTGGTTTATTATCAAAATCCACTTTATGCTTTTAGATTTTCAGTTATATGTAAGAAACACGCAGATTATAGATAAGACTTAAAAAATGGTCCTTTTACTTCACTTTTTTTACCATTCAGAAAAGACAGAGTATTGTAAGATAGCAAACATTCTGTTATATTCAGAAAAGAAAATAAATATTGGGACTTCGCCATATATTGACCAAATGAATGTATATTCTCTTTCAGTTTTTCTAGTTAATGAAACTGCGACCAAGTATATCTAATGGTAGGTGATTCAGTGATCATGACCATAGTGTAGTGTTGCGCTGTTATATAAACATTCCCAACTTAACAGGACTCATGAGTATGACTATCAATCCATTCTGACCGACTCATAGCTAACCGGGCTGTTGAACCTATATATCAGGCTGGGATGAAGCCTGATCGACCCAATTAGGCAGTTCTGGTTTTTGTTAAGTTTAAGTTCGACTCATTTGAATGAATCCAAATCGTCCAATTTATATAGGTAAGTAGGTCGAAATCGCTATCTCTGTAATTCTGTTAAATATGGTTTAAAATGATGGTGATTGTGTATTATGCTTTGTTTTATGGCTCTTTTTATGTAAGAAGACGTGTTTCTTTCTGCTATGTACTACAAATCATTGCCTTTTTGTATGACCTATATAGCAATGCCCTTGGATGTGAAGGAAATTCCTGAACGGTATTCGTTTGAGTGTTTCTTACTTTGGATGTGTTTGTGCCGCATCTTAGAACATATCCCCTTTGGCTATGAGACTAGGGTACATGCGGATCTCATAGTTAGCTGATTCTTGATTGACCTTTATACACTTCTCGTGAACCGATGATGGTGATCGAATACATCACTTAGTATAGATTTAGTTCTTATCACATGCTTATAGAAGTTCATTGCCATTGGCTTCACGATCTCATCAAGTTCATAAGAACTACTGGCATACGATACTCTGATGTTCATATTAGTTATATCAAGTTAGATAGGAAATAGAAATATTTCAGCCCCGCAAACAATAATTGATAGAAACGTGCATATGGGGATTAGATTTTAAAACAAAACCGGTTAAGAACTACTGCTTCCTGCAACATTATAGCATATCAACACGCCAGATATTCTTGAACCATTTTAACTGTCATTGGTAAAACCATTACAATCCTGACTCATCCTTTCCAGTTTTTGTGACCTTTTCGTGATAATCATGTTGCTTAGAATATTTCAATCGTTTCGTCATTTATTTTGTATGTAGATTTATTTCCTCCTACATGCTTATGATTGGACCTATATAGACTAGGAAAAACAGGGAAAGAAAGTCTTGGGGGTCCCCAAAACAGAGTGAGAACTAGCCCTTTGAGGAGCTCTCTAAGCTAACTCTCTATTTTATACCAGTTAAGTCCAGCCAATTTTGTTGTCTTGTTGAATATCATTTGTGTCTCTGGATCTTTGTGCAACTATTATTTGGGTGTAATCTGATTTGGGGTCACATTTGATTCGACAGGAGTCGTGAATATTTCAGTATATCGATGACTGTGTCGTCAAGTCTAGGTTCTAGCGTTTATAAGTGATTAGGTGGAAAGTAACATGCATTGTCGGTTTAAAGGTAGGGATATATCACATGGGGAATGTTTATGTTAGGCATCGATGATGATGATAAGAAAATAGTTTGTTCAGACTTCAGCAAAATAATTTCATTGAAGAGGTTGTCTGCACACAATGGGGTTTCTTAATTTCTTATCTCTATTAACTATGCTAATCAATGAATTCTTCAAATCTTTTTTTGCTAAGATTTTAGTTTGGTAATCAATCAGACTTCACTTATCTTGTGCTTGATTTGTTATCTGGTCTTGCCTTATTATGTACCCTAAGAGAACACTAGTATTGCCCGCCAACTTGCGAAAAAAAGCCGATAGGGGCAAAAGGCTAGGAGACAAACTTGACCCAGTATAACACTCCTAGTATTGGGGTTCGTAATCGGACCACATGACTAATTAGTGAGGTCATCTAATAACGAACCGTAACACTGCAGGTTTGTAATTCTTATAGAGGCATGGAAATGCACTTGGTTAGTTTTGTTTGTGCTTAAGACTTGAAAGGTTTCACATTCAAGAACTTGCTTGGTTTTAATAACTTTTTTTAAGTGGTCACGTTTAATCTCTTCGGACAAAGGGCTTTACGGTTTGAGTTTGTGTGACGATGAACTCGACTTTCATGGTTTAGTCAGTCAAGAGATGTCAAAACCATAATTGTAATAGGACGGAGGGAGTAATAAACAAATGATTTAACAGTTAAGAAGAGAGAGAATTTTAATGATAATCTCTCAATAACTTAGATAAGTATAAAAGTAGGAATAAAAGGACGTAGAAGACAAAGTTTATATAGACGCATTGGATGCAATTGGGTGATTGGTGCACTCAAGTACTCCATACGCATATATAAACTTCACTTTCTCCATGCAACCCTTATGGTAATTGTCAACTATATATATAGACTTTTTTCCTTGTCTTTCTTCGATGTGGGATTAACTCACACAATGTTCACATATTGTTGTTATAATAATAAAGGATGATCCATAGATAGTCGATGTTCAGGGTCCAAAAACGCAAGCTAAACCTGTTTGTTAGCTTTAAAAGATTATGAGATTCAAATTTTTATTATGGACTACGCGATTCAACAGTTGAATAGGGTAATATGAAAAGCGACTAGCTATTAATATCTCACACAATTGTATCATACATAATTTAAATCCACAAACGGAGAATCTCACGATGGGAAAAGTTAATTTTTTAACGAAACGTCAAGACGTAATAGCACAATAAAAAAGCATATTATCATGAAATGACATCTGTCAACATTCGTAACTTCTTCGCTTTTTCAACCTTAAAATCAATTAAAACTGTGGTATTTCTTTTAAAAATAATTGCTATTACATTAACGAGTTTTTAATGTATGTTTATGGAGCATTGATTGGCATGCCTAACCGGTATGCCTAATTATATGCCTAAACCTATGTGTCAGGATCCTGTTGGTGGACAGCAGGGGACCCACTTCTTTACAAACCAATAACTTATTGACACATCCATTTAGGCACATAATTAGTCACATTTTTAGGCATCCAAATCATTTTCCATGTTTATGGGGTGTAATTGAGTCAACAATAAACAATCCTGGGCTTAGCTAGATTAGTTGAGTATATAGCTTGAAACTTGTTTATGAAACCCCAAACCCAAAATAAGTCGAGCTCGGTTTTTTTTAAGGTTGAAACGAATCAAATTCAATTTCAACTCTAATAAACATCCTAGTAATGTTGATTTCCATCAATTTGAACATTTGAGTTATATTATCCCTCTAAAGGATTTTAATTATCTTAGTATGTTCATTTTCACAAGTAATTTGCTTTTTCACCCATACAACTATAATGAACTAAGTTACACATATGGCAACTTTAAAAAAACATATCACATCCAAACACTACTCATCCAAACACACAATTGTCTCATACATGATTTGGACTCACAACCATTTGTTTGGAGCATATAACATATTCCACTAAGTACGACCCCAAGAATCAAAATCAAGATGATGCGCAATAACAAAATGATATATTATCAAATGTGGCAAACTTGTAACAAGCTCTCGTGACAACTAAATTGTGACAATGGTAAAACCAAACAAAAAAAAAATAACAAAGTTGGTTGTTATGTCGAAATGTTTTTACTTGAGAAGAATCGATGTCGTCTTCTTTTTGGAGAAATTACTTATTCATTAGAGTCGATGAATACATGATGAGTGGATTGAAGTTACGTCTAATACATTACATGAAACCAAAGATACTCATGATTCTATCAACTTATGTCATAAAGAGATGCAAGGAACACTCAAAGTAAAAATTAAAATTGATTGCGAAACAATATGCGACCAACTGTCTACCACTGGACAACAGGTTGATGATACCGACAAATCTCACTGGTTTCTTTTTGGACAAGGAACATATATCACTGGCAGGGGCGGATCTAGTGTAGAGCACGGGTATGCAAGTGCATACCCTAAAATTCGACGGGTAGTGTAAAAAACATAGGGTGCATACCCTTCAAGGACCCTTCGAGGACCATTCGAGCAAAAGTGCATACCCTATTTTGAAATCCTAGTTCCGCCACTGATCACTGGTTTCTTTGTGGGCTAGGAACCTCGTCCGAGACTTTCTCTACTGCCAACCGAGCTATCAAACCTCATTCCGCATCCTGCGGAAATTCACCTTAGTTATAACAAATTTCAATATTAAAGTCACATTTGTTCCTAGATAAGTAGAAATAACAATAAAACAAATTTAGATATTAAGGTCACATTTTACTCTAGTTCCTAGATAAGTAGAAATAGTAATAAAACAAAACTGCTATGATGGTTGTGAAGTTGATATATTCTCATAATTAAAACAAATTTCAATATTAAAGTCACATTTGTTCCTAGATAAGTAGAAAATAACAATAAAACAAATTTAGATATTAAAGTCACATTTTACTTTAGGAACAAATTTGGATATTTAAGACTTCAAGTAATAAAACAAAACTGCAATGATGGTCCTCAAGTTGATATATTCTCATAACTTGAGACCCATCAAGCAGTACAACAGTAAGGCTAACTGTCAACAATATATACAGGCTTTTATCTTTGTCATTCTTCGATGTGGGATTTACTCATACTATGTTGTTATAATAATAAGGGCAAGTCTATATAATACAAACGAATTTTTCTTCTTTTACAAAGTTAGGTAATATGGTCATTTTATTATCAAGTTAGGTAATGAAATATGTTAGTTTGTATAAATATCACTAGTATTACCGGTTGAATTACCACCACATTTAAATCCCTTTAAATAATTTCCACATCATTTGTTTTTTTCTACGTAATTTTTTTTACCCGATAATCGTTGCATACAAGACGAATGTGATTGTAATCTCCCTTTAAGGATTTCAGAATTATGGACAACAACAACCCAATAAGAAGATTCGTTGTTTGTCAAAATCGATATATATGTTTTTATTATATTTTTTATCTCTTTCCCAAAAATGTAGTTTCTTCATGTGTCTTATTGTTCCAGAAACCCTTAAAGAAGAAGTGTCGAACTTGGGAGTGGTATGATCCAGAAATTGAGTATGATAGGTATAGGCATTCTCTTTACAAGACATATGTGAGGTTAAGCCCAAATCAAAGAAGAGAATTGGCTGCTGAAATGAGTCGTGAAGAAATGATTGAAATGCAACGTTTTGGTTTCGGGTAAATCTTGTTTGATAAAACTGAATGATTTTGCGTTGAATGTCCTAAACTCATGTGCAAACCAAATGAGCTCTTACGGATAAAATTTTAAACCCTATTCATAAGTAGTGTATTTAGGAGCAATTTAGTTTACTCACAACTATCACTATTATCGGGATTGTAAAATGTGTTGATAATCAAATTGTGAGTCAAACACTTCGTTTTAACCTAAGTCACGATTATAGGAGACAACAGTTTTATCATATTTAAAAGCATAAAAATATGGTATTTGACAATTTATATTAGCAAAATTGATTGACGCTTATTTGACAATCAAATCACTTTTACGTGAAACAAGGATTTATAAGCCGTATTTAACTAGAACATATTTAATTTGCTATATTATATATGGCTATGATTTATTGTTTGAAAACAAGACAACTTTTCAGTATGAATAAACACAATCATTTTTTGGACCTTAAAACGTAGCTTTATATAGAGACAAAGTTTTATTCCAACAAGATACGATGGGTGATAACACGCCATTGTTCCCGCAATTCTAAAAGAAGAAAAGATAGACATTTGTACCAACGGTGAGAAATACGAATATGTACTTGGTTATGGGTATATTTGGCAAAAGTAGCTGGTGCTGATGCTGATGCTGATGCTGATGCTGGTGCTAGTGCTGGTGCTGGTGCTGGTGCTAGTGCTGAAAAAGATTCTAAAAAGAGATTATTTTTTTATAAGTTACATGAAGTAACTTTTGATTTTCAGAGATTATCGATTTTTTTTTTTTTTTTTAATAATCTCTTATAAGTTCTGTCTGCCAAACAAAGATTATTTTTTAAGTAACTTATTTTTAGAAAAAATAAGCATAATCTTTTCATAATCTGCTGCGCCAAACACAGATATGGGGTTATTTAGATTGTTGCGTTTGTTTAGATACAATTATATAGTCACTACAACGATGCCATTCATTTTTGTGTGCGCGCGCAACTGTGGCATATGAAATCTGGCTTACTAACACATACTTTAGCGAAAGAAATCATGGCCAATTATGGTCGGGGGCATCAGTTGAAATAGCTTCATTCATAACCGAGCATGAAAATAACGAGGTGGAGGCCTTTATTATTGATATCAGCATTGTCAAAAGTCAAAGTAATCACCTCTCATTTCTCATGTTTTTAGGGTATGATGAAGTGGATGTTATTTAGCTTTGTGACAATTCTTCACCTACATCCTTGATAAACAAGTTCTAAAATTGGCTTGGTAATGTAACGAGGATATTAACAAGTTCATTTGAGTCGTATACAAGTCAAAATCCATAAAAAGGGGAAATTTTCTGTTAACAATCCTTGTATATGATCAGTGGTCAAAATCAAATCATTTTTGTTCAAAAAGGGGAAAGAATATACAACGATCAAAATACGAATAAAAAGAAAAGCGAGAAGAACATCCATATACAACTAATAACGCTCTCCATATACAATGTCAGATTTAACCTCTTTTCATTGGCAGTCGAACATCTATTCACAACCCTCTTTGCCGACCGTCAAACAAACATCTTCACAATATCACACACAATTGTCGTATAAAGGATTTGAACTCACAACCACTTATTTGGAGCATCTCATAGATTCCACTAAGTACGATCAGAAAAATCAAAAGCAAGACGATATGCAATAACAAAATGAAACATCTTATCATGTAACGTCACCCTTTTAACCGTCAACCTTCGTAACTTCTTCGCTTTTTCAACCCTATAATAAACCGGATATACTCTAAATCGAGCAATATTTCCCCGATCAAGAAAATATTGGAGACCATTTTTGTTTGTTTGTTTGTTAAGAGATGTAATTTTATTTGATATTTGGGTTTATATAGGGGAAGATGTCAAGATGGTGTTTGTTAATAGATTCGATATAGGTCTTTGAATAAGTGATATTTGCTGCCATTTGGATTAAAAATGTTTGTATTTCATTTGTCAACCTTCACCAACTACGATAATTTATGGACTTCTAAAAATTTAGTAAGTTGACAAAAGTTAAAATTTGGATGTGTATTTTGCTGGGCAGAAATCCTTTAATGTTGATATTCAAAAAATGATATTGGGTCACATCCCCATGATAACAAAAGAAAAATGATAGCTTTAAAATTTAAAGGTAAATGATATATTGTCAAAGAGAAATAATAGAGAGACCTAAAGTTAGGCCTAAACTTAGGCTTAAAACCATGTGTCATCATCCTGATGGTTGTAGACAGGGACTCACTTATTTCACATCTCATCAGGATGATGCCACTTGGTTTTAGGTCTAAGTTTAGGCCTAAGTTTAGGTCTCTCTATCATTTCTCATTGTCAAATATGGCAAACTTGTAACAAACTCTCGTGACAACAGGGATGTTTGTTTCGGCTTATGTAGCCGACTTATCGCTTATTTAGTTTTGGGCTTATGCTTAAGCTCACTTTTTATGGCTTATTATCAAATTTTTCGGTTTATATTTAGTATTACATAATAAACGTATAAAAGCCGAAATTTCAAAATGTGCTGAAAAAAGTGAGCTTAAATAAAAATAAGCCATACATAAGCCGAAAAAAATACCTCTTAAATTGTGACAACAAAAAAAAAATAAAAAAAAAATAATGGTCCTTATGTCGAGATGTTTTCACTTGAAAGTATGTCGTCTTCTTTTAAGAGAAGATACTTCTTGATTAGGGTTGATGAATACATGATGATTGGATTGAAGCCAGGTACGTCGTTGAATACATTACATGAAACCATGGATACTCATGCTTCTATAAATTAATGTCATAAATAGATGCAAGGTACATTCAAAGTAAAGGTTAAAATTAATTGGGAAACAACATTAAGAGATGGACAAAAACTAACAACATTTGCCCTTTTATTATCGGCCTTATAAAAGGGCTCGCATGGTCTGGTGTGTACTCGAGACCGCTTATAGCCATGACTCGATCGAGCATAAGCAAACTCTTCGTGAATCTCTAAGGTAATGACAGAAGGGTAATTCAACAGGTTAATGATGCCGACAAATGTCATTGGTTTCTTTGTGGACTAGGAATTGAACCTCATTCAAGACTTACTCCACTTGCCAACCGAGCTGTCAAACCTCGTCCTCTCGGCCCACGAAAATTCACCTTAATTATAACAAGTTTCAAAATTGAAGTCTCGTTTTACTCTTAATAACTTAGATAAGTACAAAAATAACAATAAAACAAAACCTCGAAAAGGATTTTAGAGTGAATATAACGCATATATTAACTTTAAAACCATCAACGAGTTCAACAATCAAGGTAACTATCAACCATATATTTGTCTATATTAGCCACTTATTTTGCCTTTTAAAGAGGAGAGTTTAACTTGTGTGGGTCTCCTAAATAAGAGGAAGTAAAGTTTGCACATACATTCCTTTCCATTAAGTAAAAATCCCCTAGAAAGGTTTGAAAGTGAATAAAGCGCATTATTTATTAACTTCAAAACGATCAATAAGTTCAACAGGCAATGTTCAGTAGCTTCAAAAGATTCAAGTTATTATCACATGGACATTGAGATCCAACAGTTGAATATGGTAGTATGCAAAGCGACTAGTTATTAGGAGTAATATCTCATACAATTGTGTCATACATTATTCAAATCCACAAACACTTGGCTGAGGAGAATCTCATGATGGGAAAAGTTAATCTTTTAACGAGACGTCAAGACGTAGTAACGCAATAGAAAACATATTATCATGAAATGACATCCGTCAACATTCGTAACTTCGTCGCTTTTTCAACCGTAAAGTTAACCAGATATATAGATCTAACATTTCTCCAACCAAGAACATTTTCCAAAATTAAAGATGTCTTGTTTGTTAATGAGGGGATATTTGGGCTGTTATATAGGAGAAGATGGCATTTGTTAAAATATGTGATGTCATTAGGATTATAATTTATAAATACTAGACGAGTACCCGTGCATAGCAACGGGATTTTATAGCGACACATAGTTTATTGATAAAAAAAGTTTATAGGTTATAAACGAAAAACAATAAAAGTTTGAAGATTTGGAAATTTAACATAATGTTTTGAAACCTGGTTCAACCCGGGTGGTTCAACCGGTTGAACCGTTCCAAGCAAAAAATGGATCGATTTAAACCGGGTCAACTTGCTAGGTTGGGTCGAAAACGGTTCAAATTAAACTGGTTCAACCCGTCCGGGTTTGAAGTGTCCCGGGTCAACCCGGTTTTTGTTTTAATTGATTGTATTTAATTTGATAGATATGTTTTTAATTGGCTGTACAATGTGAATAAATTATTGTACTTTTAAGTAATGGATAATGTTTTGAAACCCGGTTCGACCCGGGTGGTTCAACCGGTTGAACCGTTCCGGTTGAAAAATAGGTCGATTTAAATCGGGTCAACTTTCTAGGTTGGGTCGAAAATGGGTCAAATTAAACCGGCTCAACCCGTCGGGTTTGAAGCGTCCCGGGTCAACCCGGTTTGTGTTTTAATTGGTTGTATTTAATTTGGTTGTACAATGTGAATAAATCATTGTACTTTTAAGTAATGGGGTGTTTTAATAATAATATTAATTACATTCATAATTTCCTTTAATAAGATTTCAACATTTCAACATTTCAACAATATTGACTTTTCACTTTTCCACTTTGACTCTTTTTCCTTTATATGTAGTATAGATTTGTCTTTCGTTTGTCAACTTTCACAAACTATCTTAATTTATGGACTTTGGAAATTTAGTGAGTTGACTAATATTAATTCGTTGATATGTTTTTGCTATGCTTTAGTAATATGAAAAAAACTGAATTTATTAAGTCATATGAAATCTGTTTGTTTGTGACTTAATAGGGGAAGATGACTGAAAATATTAAACAACGAAACTAAGGTTATCTTCATTAAGTCATCTCTTAATTAAACATGACTTAATAGAAAAGTTTAACAAACAAGTTCTAAATCAACAATTTAAAACTAGTAACCAGCTTTCAAGTAATCAACACTATACATTTTTATTTTATCACTTTTCCTAATCAACTTTGTCATTCTTGTATTATAAAATCGATCAAAACTATGTGTTTATTTTAAAAAATAATTGCTATTACATTAATCAGTTTTTAATGTATGTTTATGGGTGTAATCGAGTCAACATTCCTAAGCTATTCAAACTAGCCTAGTTTAAGGCTCGATTCAAGCTCAAGTTAAACGAGTTCGACCTCTTAAACAATAGCAAGCCCTGGCTAAGCCAGATTAGTTAACTACACAGCTTGAAACTCGTTTATTAAACCCCAAACCCGAAATAAGTCGAGTTCGACTTTTTTTAGGTTAAAACGAGTCAAGCTCAATTTCAACTTCAAAAAACGTCCTAGTAAAGTTGATTCCCATCAATTGGAACATTTGAAGTTATATTATCACTCTAAACAATTTTAGTCATCTTGGTATGTTGGAGACCATTTTACAAGTAATTTGTATTGTACTATTAATCTAATGAACTATTTACATAAGTATCACAACTTCAAACAACATATCACATCCAAATACTCATCTCACAGATTGCACTCTGAGACCACTTATAGCCATGACTTGATCGAGCGCATGCAAACTCTTTGTGACTCTCTATTCTCTAAGGCAACAACAAAAGATTAATTCAACAGTCTAAATATAAATCAACATGTGACCAACTATTTACCATTGGACAACAAGTTGATGATACCGACAAATCTCATAGGTTTATTCATGGACTAGGAACCTTATTCGAGACTTTCTCCATTGCCAAACGAGCCGTCAAACCTCGTCCTGCATCCTATGAAAATTCACTTTTGTTATAACAAAATTGAAGTCATTTTACTCTTAAAAACTTAAGTAAGTACGAAAGTACCAAAAATATTAATACTTTTAATAACTTACGTAAGTACAAAAATTAAAAATTAAAAATTAAAAACCTTGATGATAGTCAAGTTAATACATGCGCATATATTAACTCCACATCATCTCTTGTTTCAAAAATTGAGCTAACTGTCAACCATATATATAGACCTTTTTCTTTTTCTTTCTTCGATGTGGGAATAACCATCACAGATTGCTGTTACGAGATGTGCCTTTATATTTTGGTCAGTAAACATCGACCCATGTCTAATGTAACCTTGTTTCCTTACTAAGTAAATCAATCAAGACATGATAAGGTGTAACTATAACTTAGCTTCATTGATGCTTTATAGAAAGATCGAATAGTTAGAATTTAAAAAGTAAATTAAACAAAAATTTTATATGTTCATGTTATTTGAAAGCGAGTGAAGTTTGAATATGAGACTTATTATGAAGTTACATTTTACTCTTAATAACTTAGATAAGTAGAAAATAAGTAAAATAACTTTAGACAAGTAGAAAATAACAATAAAACAAAACTCAAGGTCAGATTAAACACAACAGAACCATCAACTTTATCATAAATTTCCTCTAATTCTTTCCACACAGAAGCAACATTGTCAGAATACACAAGACCAAGATACACATCTTGAGAGACAGCATTCATAATCCAAGTAAGAACAATAGCATTACACCTATCCAATTGAGCAGACAACACATCACTAGAAACATAGGAATCTTTAACACAAGTACCATCAATAAAACCAACTTTATTCCTAGCTTGTAAAGCTAATTTCATAGCACTTGACCAAATTCTATAATTCTCAGTTCCTAGCAATTTAAAAGGAATCAAGGCAGTATTACTATTATCATTAGTTTGAACATGTAATGGATTACCAGCATCAAGATTGTTAATCAAAACAGCAGAACCACTTGGATCACCAGGAGCCATAATAACATATAAGCAAGAAACAAACAAAAACAAACAAGAGAGAAACAAGACAAGAAGAAACAAACAAGAAACCAACAAGCAAAAAAGCACTATAAACTAAACTCACACCCAAGGAAAACGAGTAATCAGCCAAGAAAACTGGGATTGGCCAGAGCAGGTTTCCGTACCATTCAAGATGGTAGGTCAAGGAGTTAACCAATCCGTTTGCACCCTCTTAACTAAACTACTGTTCCCTTAAGAGAAGAAAGAAAAACTTACAGAGATTAAAAAGAACAAGATACTGCGGAAAATACCACAATCAACACTAGATTCACTTAGTCTAGTGTAATTGTGATCAAGAACGGTCCCAGATATCACCAATCACAAAACCCCCAATTTCTCAAATTAGGGTTTCAAAACCCTAACCAAGAAATTCGAAGAAACCACCCAGAATAACCACAAACAACAACAAGAACACCACGGCCGTACAGAAAACGACCTTAATCACCACCAGAACCAATCGATTCAAGAAACCCCCAAAATTGATCCAAACCCTAGAAACCCTAGAAAATCTGAACCACTAATTTCTTGAACCTGGCTCTGATACCATGTAAAAATGGTTCAGAACATACACAAACCACACGGATCTACACCCAACCAACCACCCCTTCGGTGTAATTTTATTAACAATACAATAAGATAAGTCCCAAACGGTGCTTACCAAACAAATACAAAGACAATGGTTAATCCCTTTCAGAAAGGCACCAACCCAAAACCTCACAATACAAAACACTCAACACTCAGAATCACCCAAATAAAGAGATTGGATGATCTTAATAAGACTAACCTAACACCAGATATCAAGAACGATATCTAAAACAATAAGAGAACAATAAGAGAGAAAAATTATAACTGTGTGAAAGAGATAAAATCAACAACTACTAAACCCTAGATCTGGATGATGAGTTATATAGCCACAAGTTTACACTTTAGCCCTTCAAGTTACAGCTTCCAGCTAAACATAGCTAAGAATTGTCACAACTTTAGTTTTGTCCAGCTTTAGTCCTTGTACTTGAGTTTGACCTTCAGTTTGACCATACTAGCTAACAATAATCTCTCGCACCCAACAAAGATTAAAATTTATTTTTCAACAAAAATAATCTTAAGCATTCATAATCTTTCATAATCTCTCACACCAAACATGCCCTTCTAACTTAATATACTTTAGTTTTGGTGACGTTGACATGTAAATATTTTTCAAAAAGCCAATAAGTTACCAAAAACGCACAATCCAAATGAGTCCTTATTTCTTAAGTCTTGACTATTAAAAAGTCTATCTTATATATGCTCCTTAAGAAAAATTGATCTCAATTGACTACGAGGAGGTTTTATTTGCTCGCGCTATGAGTAGAGTGAACAAAATTAAACAATTTGTTTATGTTATTATCGTAAAAATTGTCATAGATTTCTTGTATTTTTGTTATGACCATGTTAATGTATGAGTGTGTGAAATGTAAACTAATAAGATACTTTTACTCGCGTGTTGCAGCGAGAGTAAAAAAACATTTATTTTGTAGATATGAAATCAAGTTGTTGCAATAATGAATAATGTGTTTTTGTGATCAAATTTAGAGGAATGTTAAGATATAAAGCAAGCAGTAGAAAGCGAATTTTTGTTAACAACAAGTTGGTAGATTTATAATGTTAGCTTTAAACACACAAGTCAAGGATTCCAAGACTTTTTAAGTCAAAATTATTCTTATGCGCTAATTAGCAAATAAAGAAATATATAGCTACATTAAAGTGTTATGAATAAAAGTTGAGATGGCCGAGTTGGTCTAAGGCGCCAGATTAAGGTTCTGGTCCGAAAGGGCGTGGGTTCAAATCCCACTCTCAACATTCTCTTTTTATTTTTGTTACTTTTTGAACAATAAATTCTTTTATTTGTTAGGTTGATTTTTTTATAGTATATAACCCCCTTCAGCAACAATTCCTTTATTTTGTTTCTGGTCCGAAAGGGCGTGGGTTCAAATCCCACTCTCAACATTCTCTTTTTATTTTTGTTACTTTTTGAACAATAAATTCTTTTATTTGTTAGGTTGATTTTTTTATACTATATAACCCCCTTCAGCAACAATTCCTTTATTTTGTTTCTGGTCCGAAAGGGCGTGGGTTCAAATCCCACTCTCAACATTCTCTTTTTATTTTTGTTACTTTTTGAACAATAAATTCTTTTATTTGTTAGGTTGATTTTTTTATACTATATAACCCCCTTCAGCAACAATTCCTTTATTTTGTTTCTGTTAATTTGATACATAATTTGATTTGAAAAATAAACAATTCCTTTATTTTGTTTCTGTTAACTTTGAGGAAATCAGTTTAACCATCACCAAATGGCCTAGTGGTAAAGTCCTTGGCTCTCAAACAAGAGGTCAAAGGTTCAAACCTCGCTAGGTGTGTATATTTTGGGGCGGCCAGGGAAGGGTCAGAAACGGTCCTGAGATTAACCCGATGGGACCGCGTACATTTGAGTCAAAAAAAGGCTCTCCCTCCCCGGGTAACCTAAATAGGAAAACCACATCCGTTTAGTTTGGTTATGGACTTATGGGCTACCAACCGGACCTAAAACTGTATAATGGCTGTATAATGGCTGAACAGCTTTTTAGAAGTTTAGAACCGAGGACCAGACTGAATACAGCCGGTACTGTTTAGTTCCAAAAAGGCAGAAAGGACCTTAGTTTTGTCGGTTGGGGTGATATTCACACACCTCTAGGCAAATGACACAGTTTCAAACTTAGCAGATAATAGAACTATAAAGTTTGCTAGTTTTGTTGTGGTTCTGCACTGAACCTTGACTGATATTTTAGATTACTCCAAACTAAAACATTTCTTTTGAAACTATAGAACTGAGAATCGAATTGAATATAGCCAGTAACAGCATAGTCCCATTCGGTTTTGCGGTCAGGACTGATTTACGCACACCTTAGGTAGAACTTCAGCCATATTACAAAAAACAACTGACAAAATTCTTTACAGTAAAAGTAGCTTCTCTAATATTCTGTTCGCAATCATCAGCGACACTATACATGACTTTTGCTAATCCTAGACATATTTTAAACATAATTGACATAATCCAAAGGCAAAAACTATACATGCCATTACAATGTATCATTCCAGCTTGTATCATGAAGCAATAAAGGGTACTCTATGTGGTCAAAATCGTGAAATGGCTCCGCGTAACTAGATGAACTGTAAGGTTTCACTCTACCTTCGGGGAACTGATCTGAACTGAACACCAAATTCTCTTCGTTTTCATGGTCGACCACAAACGAATGCAAGGCTGTGTTTGAAAAACGCCGACGGTTATCAACAGGTGACTGAATCAGAAAGAGACAGGATTCTGAACTTTGATGTTCCTTCTCATTAAAAGACTCATCCATGGACCAAGTATAATCTTTAGAAGGAAAATTCATCCTGCACTCTTCTACTGCCATAAAACGTTCCGGAGTGTATGGTAAGCTGGGGATATTTTCTTTAAAGAGTGCATTAGGCTTAAATAGCTGATAATCATCGTCTTGTGAAGTTGATGATGTTGAAAACTGAAATTCATCTTTCTCACTGTTGTCCTCCCAGCCCAACAAGAGAGGGCGTGGTGGTTCCAAGAGTTTAGGTTCATTATAGAAACGGGGTTCTTCAAGCTCTTGGTAGTTACTGGATTCATACCCGATAAGAGGCTCATCAAAAGAGACGATAGTATTCACTTCAAAGTTTGGATGTCTGAAACCACCTTCTGTACTTCTGTGATTGTACTGAATACTAGATTCTAAGTCTGCAGGGTCCAAATTTAGGAGTTTCCTTCTTGATCTAGAAAAATCCTCATCCAAGTATGAAATGTGGCGAGACTCATTCAATTGTCTTTTGTAAGCTTTTGCATGACACTGATTATACGGAATACTAGATTCTAAGCCTGCAGGGTCCAAATTTAGGAGTTTCCTTGTTGATCTAGAAAAATCATCATCCAAGTATGAAATATAGCGAGACTCATACGATTGACTTTTGTAAGCTTTTGCATGACCGTGATTATACGGAAAACTAGATCTTGAAGCATGATCAGGAAACGGAGAATCTGAGTCTGTAGGATGCCATTCCAGGAGATCCATATCCATTGATCTCTTCGTGGATCTGGAAAAACCATCATCCAAGTATGCTATATGTTGGGACTCCAATTTTCTTTTGTAAGATTCGTGACCCGTTGTTACTGTAGCTTGGTCAGTGTCAGAAAATGTAGGTACCTCACATTTGGAATCAGCTTCCCTCTGAGACTGTCAAATACCAACTTTATAGTCAACAAACCAACAGATATGCATGAGCTATATTATTCAAATCTATAACAAGTTAGAAGATCATACATTACTCTCCTGATTTTCTGGGAGTATCCTACTGATGAGAGCAGAAATGAGATCAAATCTGAGAAAAACTAACTGATCAAAGATGTGTAGCCAAAAAAATATTATAATGTAGAACAATAAGATGGTTGTGCATCTAACCCCTTTGAAGAGAGCTCACTGGCGTCATATAATGATTTATCTGCAATCCTTTGGCGTAATTTCTCCCGTTTCACAGAGAATACATCTTTAATACCTAACATAAAGAATTGTTAACCTCTGAATTGCTAAAAGTGAATGCATCAGTCCTAAAGGAGAGGCCATTTCGTGCAAGTGTTGAGGATATATCTAAAGCAAGTTTACTTCTCTAACACACAGAGATCTTAACCCAAACAGATACGGATATATAACCGAAAAATTGTAAATTAATAATTGCTCAGTGTTCATATGGTGCATACAACTATCAGGAACTCAAACTAATCCATAGCATGATCACTACAGATACAGTATTGGGTAAAGTGAGTTGATAATGTCGCAACTCTTGTTTTTTAGGCTATCTCAACCTCAAGTTATGACTTCTGGTTTAGAGAAATCAGCCAAACTTGGTCGAATCCAACAGATTAATGAAAAATAATTGGGAAACATATAAGATCTTTATGTTTTGGACAGAAGATATTCGTTCCTATTCTCTGACAAGTGACTATTGGATTAGACACCTCAACCAAAAATCAATACAGCGATTGCCAAAGAAAGTAACTAAAAATATAAACAGAAACAAAAACAAATGAAACTCGTGATTTGGGTGGTACGGCCTCTCAAGCCTATTCAAACTCACCAATAGGTTTCAGAATTACAAAAATCGGGACCCTTAACCTCTCAACACTCTTGATTAATGATACCCCTCACAGCTTTTTGCTCTACTGATCTCCCGTATCCCTTGAATAAAACCCCCCAACCTAATAGCCATTATTTATATAGGTTAAACATAATTACATTTCTATTTTGGATAAACACCAAACTAGGCATAAACACTTTAAAGAATTAGAGTCAGATACTAACAGTGATAAGCAAAACATAACTGAAAGAGTATAGCAATCACAGTTTCCCACAGGTACCATTTCCTAACAAATATTTACCTGAGGTTTTTGTTTTGCGGCTTACTGATGAAGACAACCAGTTATTTTCACCAGGCGTAGCGTACTGAACATTTGTGGCGTTGACTCCAAATACGTTATTTTCCTCTGCATCACATCATAAATTAAACTTGCTTCAAGGATCAAAAAAAGTAATGCTTGATTATTAGATTGGACATGTATCATCTTATTTACTCACCAGTACTCTTTGGTCCACAACATGGGGTCGAAAACAATGAATAGTGGGAATCTTTCCGTTCTTTCTCAATCGCAACTGAAGATCTGGCATACTTAACACTCGCTTTCTGCACATTAGGAGTCTCTGCAAAATTTAACATGTTATAACTGTCAACATGATACAACGTACAACATAACATGGCATAACAGCAACAAAACTAATTATCTGCGGTGAACACTAATTTGACACAAACACAAAAGTAAGCACCTTCTCTTATGAATTGATCACTCTGTCGAACATCATTCATTCGTCTATCATGGCAATTTACAGTTACACGCATGTTACTATAAACCTTATCCTTTTGCACATTTGGAGTCTCTGCAAAATACAACTAGTCATAACTACCGGCGTGTTATACACCACCAATATAATCACCTAAACAAGACTTTTTCGTGGTGAAATAAAAAAATAAGCACCTTCTCTTCTAAATTGATCATTCTGTCGAACATCGTTCTGTTCACTTTCATGACAATTTGGCGTCACACGTGCATTACTACAACTACCATCCTTCATCCTTTTGAAAAACGCATACTCGGAAGTTTTTGCAGCAAAATCATCCAAGAAACCTGGACTCAGAAATTCATTAAAACATCATCACTAACTACTAACACGTTCAAGCTATAAAAGGGTGTTTGGGATTGCGTTTTGAGGGATATTATATACTTATTGCGATTGAAAACTCAACCAGAAAATGGCGTTTCGCAAACCACCTAAAATTCAATAATTATCTATAATTTCTTAGATCTAAACACAATTCTGAAAACGTTAAAATCTGTTCTGAAAACCCAATCCCAAACACCCCCTAAGTTTCGTGGCAAATATCAATTCTAAACTGTCATCCAGCATTTAGTAACACTAGTAACTTATACCGTGCACTGTAAAAATTTTAAATTTACGCACTTACGCTGTCGCTCCTTAGTGGCTTCACATTGCGCCGAAGACGCCTTTCCTCCCAAATTACGCCGATTGTCCCCTTCATCGACCCCATCTTCCACTCTTTTTACTTTCTTTATTCCTATCACCAAACAACACATTCACTTATCAATAAAATAAATCTCAAAAACCCGATAAATCAAATTTGATGTATTTACCTTCTGCTTGTGGACGGCGAAATTGATCGAAGCGACGATCACCGATGATATCTCGGACAGAATAGCTACGGGGATTGGGTTTTGGATTGTTGTTAGTTTTAGGTTTTGGTTTTCTTGTGTTTTGACGCATTTTGATTTTGAAATTTAGGGTTTTAAAACAAACCCTAATTTTGAAAATTGGGGAAAATGAATTGGGCGCCAAATGATATGGTTATTGGTGACGGTAACTTCACTTTTTAACTTTTATTTACTTATACGTCCTTCCACTTTTGTATCAATTTCTTTACTTAAACCGGGTAAAACTTTTCGGGCCCGCTTGGTTAAGGGTTATAAGAGGTAAGCAATGGGTAAGATAATGATTGATGGAGCTTGGCTAAAGGGAATATAATGGCCCATTACCTAGTATTGGGTAATACCATATTCCTCAACAAATTGAAGGGAATGCTCATTATATTGCATTGTATTCCTTTTACCATTGTTTTTTCCTTTCCCCTCTTTGAACCAAGCGGGCCATTCGTTTAAAAGATTGGCTTGACAACTTCAAAGTTTGTCTGCACCTAATCTAACAAAATTGAAATTGAGACCCCTCATATCTTAGTGATGACAGTAATAATAAGCATTTTAACATATACTAGTTGGATACCCGCGCACAGCGGCGGCGAAAAAATATAGTTATAATAAAAATATAATGAGTACATTGCTAATTCAACTCTCTCATAATTTCGTACCCGCTTAGTGAATTCGTTACACAACACTCCGAAAGTATATGTGTTCGTTTGGGTTTCTCGTAACTTTCCCGTGACATTATTATTCTCGCATAAGACCCTCACAATTTTTTACCAGTCAAACACTCCCCCAAAAGTTCTAATTTGACCGAATCAAGTTTGTAATGATTCAAATAAAGGTTAAAGTTGTAAAAATATCAAAATAACCCATTACAATGCAAAAACTAAAAACTTATAAAAATATATCAAAATGAATGTTAAATTAAAGAGCATAAAATTTTAGAAAATATGGTGAAATTAGATCATAAGAAAAATAAATAGATCAAAAGATATTTCAATTTGAAAATAAAGGTGATTTTTAGTTGAGAAGTGACACATGTCATTCAATAATTGGAGCTCCTTATCTTAATTTTTGGTGGAGCTCACAACCTAAATGCTTTGTATAGTAATATAGATATAGATACCTGAATGATAGTAATGTGTTCGTCTCATCGAGTTTGGGTGTAAGGTAGGAGAGTGAGGATAGTAAGGTAAAAAAGTAAATAAGATATTTTTTTCCCTCACGATTTGCCACAAAATTTATACTACCTTGCTGCAAATAAAGAAAAGCAGAGACATAAGTGTGAGATAATTGTGTTTGTTTATTGTGTGGATGCGTTTTCAGCGATAAGTAAAAATAAGGAAAAGTTAAAATTAAGAGAATGAAAGTATTACAAACTATTATGGCAAGTTAAAAAAAAAAAGGAAAGCTGGTGTTACGCTAAGTTGTATTTGAAAAGCCTCACAAAAGACCTTTCACATTTTCCGTCATAAGAGGGTTATTCAGCTATTATGATTTTAGTCAATTATCAATTAATCAATGACACCATCTAAAATAGAGTGATCCAATAAAAAATGCTACATAAGAGTGCCAGTTACTCCGGTAACCTACTAAGAGGGTTTCAAATTTGTATTTTGATTTTTCAGATTATTGAATTTGTAACTTTTATGTTGAAATCTACTTGGATAAATTTAACAAACATGATAATTAATTAAACTAGTAGTTTGGTATAAAGATAAATTTAAACGACATATATGATTTGAATTATGTGTGTTGTTCATAGTTGTAGATTCAACGGATTTAGGTATTGTCGTTGTTGTTCATGTTTGTGTATTGCTAAGTAAGTGTAAGTTTTGTCTCGTTGACAAGGTGAGGAGACTTTTACACAAAGCCTTACATACTAGTATACTACATAGTATCGGCCTTATAAAACTGCTCGCGAGGTCTGGTGTGCACTCTGAGACCGCTAATAGCCATGACTTGATCGAGCGCATGCAAACTCTTTGTGACTCTATTCTCTAAGGCAACAACAAAAGATTAATTCAACAGTCTAAATATAAATCAACATGTGACCAACTATTTACCATTGGACAACAAGTTGATGATACCGACAAATCTCATAGGTTTATCCATGGACTAGGAACCTTATTCGAGACTTTCTCCATCGCCAACCGAGCCGTCAAACCTCGTCCTGCATCCTGTGAAAATTCACTTTTGTTATAACAAAATTGAAGTCATTTTACTCTTTTTTTTTTTTAGAAAGGCAATATTTTTATTAAACCAACAACAGAAACTACAATACACTCAACCCCCTAAGTAATCAAGGCAATTAACATAGGAGGGACCCAAAAACTAGACCAAAACTAAACTAAACGTGAATCCCCACCAAATCCTAAAAACATCACTAAACAGACACATACAACATGGCACCAAACAAGACTAAGCTAAAAACCATCAGAGGACATAAAGGTCCAATGAGAACAAATGATTCACACATGGGACCTGACCACCCAATGAAACTTAACAAAAGAAAACTAAACTTAGCACTTTTGAGACAACCAATAAATGACACAGCTGAATCAAACAAACTGATATACCAGCATATGAAATGAACCAAATGCAGAAGCCAAATTCACAGCAGACAGCACAGGTAATTTTTTCACCAAACTGGTATCCCAAGTATATCAGCAGAGCTCACAGCAAACCGAAAACTTATGCATTACTTACTGATGCCGACTCTTAACAGGATCCCGCAACCATTGTAGCCAATCAATCTCTTTATATTTGTTTGATCTTCTCACAATCCATTCATAACTTTTGAGTTGAATATCTTGAACAATTTTATTAGTACTCGAAACCTTGTTGCCAAACACACGTGTATTCCTTTCTTTCCAAATGAAGTATCCGGTAGTCCAAATAACCGCTTGCCAAACACGAGATATGTAATTGGGAACATTAACGTTTAACCTGAATGAAGTGTAATGTGTTCCGTCTCATCGAGTTGGTGTACGGGTAGGAGAGTGAGGATAGTAAGGTAAAAAAGAAATAAGATATTTTTTTCCCTCCCGATTTTGCCACAAATTTATACTACCTTGCTGCAAATAGAAAGCAGAGCATAATGTGAGATAATATTGGTGTTTGTTTATTGTGTGGATGCGTTTTTCAGCGATAAGTAAAATAAGGGAAATTAAAATTAAGAGATGAAGTATTTACAACTATTATGGCAATGTTAAAAAAAAAAGGAAAGCTGGTGTTACTCTAAGTTGTATTTGAAAAGCTCACAAAAGCCTTTCACATTTTCCGTCAAAGGGTTATTCGCTATTAGATTTTAGCAATTATCAAGTTAAATCAATGACACCATCATAAAATAGAGTGAATCCAATAAAAAGATGCTACATATAAGTGCCCAGTTACTCCGGTAACCTACTAAGGGGTTTTAATTTGGTATTTTGGATTTTCAGATCTATTGAATTTGTAACTTTATGTTGAAATCTACTGTGGATAATTTAACAAACATGTAAATTACTTAACCTGTAGTTTGGTATAAGTAAATTATAAACGACATATATATTGAATTATGTGTGTTGTTCATAGTTGTAGATTCACCGGATTTAGGTATTGTCGTTGTTGTTCATGTTTGTGTATTGCTAAGTAGTGAAGTTTGTCTTGTTAAGGGTTTTTTTTTTTTTTTTTTTTTTTTTTTTTTTTTAGTTAAGGAGTGTGTGAGTCACATCTATATGAGCCCCACTTATTGGGAGGGCATTATACGATTCATCGCTTGTGGATATAGACCGACTAAGGGGTAGTGGTCCACTTAGAAAATAAATAATAATCGTACTAAATAGTTTGTGAACCTATTTCTCTTAGCTAACGATAAAAGACCCCTAAGACCGAATGTAACAGGATCGAACTATTCGCGGTCTACCCCTTCCCAACGCGCCCCTCCCTCTACGAGAACCACAACGAAGGCGTCTCCTTTGAATTTGCAAATGGTTTGTCTGTCACTGGACTGAACAATTGCTTAGTTTTGTGTGTGTGTTTTTTGTGTTTATTTTAATTTATGGAAATGTTTTTGTTGTGAGTGAATCTCTTACTACGAGTATTTTTGTTTTGGTGTGTTTAGGAGAAGACCCTGAGGTGGGTCTGGTGCGGTCTTAATTAAATAATGTAATAAAATGGTCGGTATTGATCAATGTTTTGCTTTAATGTTCACTGTTTACTAAAGCCAAAATTGGTATATTACATTGATCACATTTGAGATGGATATGCTAGGTGAATGGGCTGAGTTAAAAACAAATATCGTGGGACAATTATCCAAACTAGGATTACATGATTGACTGTGGCAACACTTGATGGCTGTCACAATTCACCAACACCATTGCACTCAAATTCACAAAGAAAAGATACTTCATATTAATCAAACATTGTAACCCAAATACTCAAGCTTTATCCATCATAATCACAACATTTATTCACTTTTTTGGATGTGCCAATGGCAAAGTTGTAGTATGTGCATGTGCTGCTTCAAGTTTTCTAGTGAACCTAAATGTCACCTCAAACAATACAGTTAAGATCAACATGGTTAGCTGTTACCTAGCCAGAAACTAGAGGCTCCAGACTCGTTTGTGAGGCGGCCGAAGAGCAGCACCAGCTCACTGCTGCACTGCGGAAGCGGTTCACGGAAGAGAAGCTAAGCCACCACAAGTTGACAAGAGAGGATCTAAGGTATATATGAACATTACGATGAAATTGATAGTTATTTTAAATACTTTATGTATATGTTAATTGGAATATGATAATGTTGATTAGTATGTGACTTATATGAAGAGTTATGCGTGTATAGTATACTTAGACGCATACAGTTTGACATGCTAAGTATATAAAAAAATTGTTTCATGCACAAAATACTGCTTTAAGGCTCATGTTACCTTAGATAAATGAAACCATAGGTATTATGTTTTATTATGAGGATTTATAGATTTTTTTTTAGAAAGCAATATTTTATTAAGACCAAACAACGAGAAACCATACACTCAACCCTTAATAATCAAGCAATTAACATGGAGGGACCAAAAACTAGACCAAAATAAACTAAATTGAACC
>LBNU01020388.1:22149-74989 GCA_014162995.1 Artemisia annua | reverse complement strand
TTTTTTTTTTTTTTTTTTTTTTTTTTTTTTTTTTTTTTTTTTTAGAACGACAACTAATTATCGCAAAAATTACGCAAGTTAAACAAGTTCATTTTTAATTGATCGGGTGGAGTAGCAACATACATGGACCAAATAATAAATGATGTAATGCATAAATTGACGTTTGTGGATCTTTATCCTTTTTATGATGTCCATATATCGAACTCATTAATAAGACTGTTATTTTATGTGTGTACTATACGCTATTAGCATTTCTGTACGTGAACTACTAGTAACATTTATGCACACACATATAAACGACATCTACACACATACGCATTCCCAAGAACTTTGAAACCGAAGTTGTTAAGGAAATTAGGTGATAACATATATGTGATAAAAATGGATAAACACTTGTTTGTATAAAACTAAGGTTTTCCATCAGCTTCGTTTCCACCCGGAGCGTGAAGACACATGCACATATGACATATCGTTGTGATTATGAGTTTTGCTACCATGGTACATGAGGATGATACATCATACATCTTGCATCCATTTTTTTCGATTCCATAAGTCATTTCTTATATATATCTTATGTTCCTCATTCCTCAATGAAGGTCATTTTGGTTTTCCGTTTCATGTTTAAAGTTCCTAGCTAATTAGAACAACTTTCTAAAGTTCTTGACTTGCTTTCGCTTTTGCACAAAGATGGATGATAACGTTAAGAGCAAAAGTAAATACTACGAGCGTTACTTAACATCTGATTGAAGATAATGTTTGTGTCATCGAATGGGCCTAGTGGTTATGAGTAGCCTGCTAATCATAGGCTCATGGTCATTTCATACAGATAGAAATAACTTGTCATTAAGGTTTTATATTTCACTTTTTACAATATTACCCCAACTTATAGTTATTATTAGAAGCTTTATAGAAATAATGAATTAATTAGTTAAAGGTAAAACTGTCATTATGTAAAAAAAGAGAGAAAAAACTGTAATGAAAATTCTTTGATTAAACCGTGTATTTTTTATCTGAAAATGGAAGAAGTAAGTTATTGATAATAAAGTGAAGATTTCCATATGATACTCATAAACTGTATATGTAGCTTTAACCCAAACTTAAACAAAATGTCTGTAAAAGTATTAACAATATTTTTGTAAAAAAACATTATATAAAGCTTTTTGATTAAACAGTTTTGAAATTAGTAGTTAAAAAAACATTGTTACCGAAATAAACTATTTACTACCTAGTTCAGCAAATTAAAATAGAAAATGGTAGTAAAATAAATTAAACGGTTATACTTAAAAGTACCTAAATTAAGAAAAAGGGTAAAAAGAGGTTAAAGGCTAAGGATGGCTTGTCTTTTGGGCCTGCTTTACACCTTTTGGCCCAACAGAGTGAGGAGATTTTGTGTTTGAGGGTGATAGGTATTAGAGATTATGGAAAAACGATTTGAAACTTTTGATTAGATTATTAAGATGTTATGATTTAAGGTTGTCTAGTTTGGGTTTATATTTATGAGATGGAAGTTGTTTCTAGTTTCTAGTTTCATTTTCGAAACTGGTTATTGTTAAGGAAGATAGAGTCTTTATATATTCGCATAAGATAGTGTAGCGTTGTTACTTGTTAGAATTAGAATTGTTGTCATTAAGTAAAGGTTTATATGCACCCCTTAATTATTCCATGTATTGCTCCACTTTTATCTTACCTAGATAAACAAAGTTAAGGCTTTGCATATTTTGGTCTTAAAGTGGCTTTGGACTCAAATCAGATCGTGTCACGGGCCTAACTTGATCTATAGAGCCTTGTCTAATCACAACTCTGAGCCAAACTCAATCTTTTGAGTTCAGCCATAAGCCGAACTCAATCTGTTAAGTCATAAGTTTAAGGAGCTAAATTGGAGAACTAGTACAAAAATTAGACCTAAAACAAGTTTGTTTATATTCATGAACCAAGGCAATTCAGTTTTTCTTTATAGTAATACCTAAGACCATCACAGCTGGTCTAAGACCAAGATAACAAAATTAAAAATTTGCAATGAACAGGAACTAAAACTATAACGCTAGTTGGAAGTTGACTTGAAGTTGGTTATAGATTTACTATGGTCTCAAATTGACATTTTAATATCTAAGACGCCAGCGCTAAGAGACCCAAGAACCAAAATTAAGGATTCGCAAAAAAGAACTAAACTATATATTGTTGCTTAATCAAACCACAACTAAACACAGTTAAAATTAGAACTAGTCAACCTTTTTGATAAATAAACATTCAACCAAAAGTGCTAAACAAAATCAGTTAAAAGACTATAGAATTCACAGTAGACTTTATAAAATTTAAACTAGTGATTGTAGAGCTTTACCCTTAAAAAGGGAGCCCTTCCAGAAATTCTCGATGGCCAAGGGAGACCCAAGGCCAAGGAGGGGGTTTGGAAATAGTTTTCAACCAGCAATTGACGCGCCTCGGTTATTACCTCATTAGCTGCGTCATTGCCCCAAGCGCAAAGATGCTTTACACCCTATCCCAACATCTTATTTTATACACCTCCCAGCCTCTGACACTTTAGCTATCCCGGGCGATGTGGGACAAGAAACCTCATCAATATGCACTTTTGAAACCTCTTCCACTATTTCATTTGGCACAAATTCCTAACTACTGTATATTTTTATAGCAAACATAATTAAAGATACAAAACATCATTAAGTTGCTGTGAATCCATAATGAGTTAGATTTCCTCACTCAGGATAAATGGAAAATTAAATTTGTTTTGTTTGATCTGGTAAGGGGATGAATAGTAGGAGTCTTGACAAACGTAACGTTTGAGTCAATGAGGCTCGGTCTTGTAATGAATTAGGTTGTCATAATTGAGACATCAGTGGTGGTTATTAAGGTGGTAGTTACATATGAATTGCCATTGTGATAAAGGCGACAGAAGGGATGACCACAAGTTCAGCGGTAGTAATGGTTCTCCCGTCTGCGAACATAAGAGGAGAAAAAAATGCTCTTCTTTCATTTCCTCTTCCTGTTTGTGGAGAAAAGTGAAAAAAGTGCCTTTTTGAACAAACAAACACTGCCTAAGATTATTGGTTGTACGGAACTATATGGAAGTAATGGAACCAAGTATTGTTAGTTAACCTCTTTTTACTTGTTTTATGATGAATTGGGATAAGATTGATTCAATTTGTGTTATTAAGTACGGTTTTGTTATAAAGAACGTACGAAAACTATCATATACCATTTAGCATTATCATTCAATTTGTACAGCCATCAACTTTATGATCAAGTCTGTTGTTATAGACTGTTACTAACTTATATAATACATAGGCATGTTGCTCATTCATTTATAATTGGTTTGTTCAGAGTAATTTAAAGGTTACCAAACGAAGGCCTCTGGCAAAGCGGGTTGCAACATCTAGCCTTTGTTACATGATGTGCTTCGACAATGGAACTCAAGTTAGTTTAGGGATTCCTGATACTGAGACCAGTCTCACGGATGGGAAGAACTGGACTATATTAACAGCTAACTTCGTTAAACATATAACAAAAGATGTGGCTTGCCTATCAATTGTTGACGGTGGTGCGAGAACTTCCTACTTTTTCGATTTCATTTCTTCCTTATTAACAAAGGATACTTCCTGTTCAGACTTCAACTTTACCAATGGTTTTGAAACATACACATTGTAGTTTTGTTAATTAAACATTTTCATTGGTTCAAATTTCTTTATTTCTATACTTATGGGCTGTTACAGACTTGCAGCATGTTCAAATACGATAATGCGTATTTAAGAAAGATGTGTTAATTACAAAAAAAAAAAAAAAATGATGTCCATATATCGAACTCTTTAATAAGAATGTTATTTTATGTGTGTACTATACACTATTAGCATTTCTATATTGTACATTAACATTTATGCACACACATATAAATCACATCTACACACATACGCATTCCCAAGAACTTCAAAACCGAAGTTGTTAATTAAGGAAATTAAGTGATGACATATAATGTGATAAAAATGGATGAACACTCGTTTGTTTAAAACTAAGGTTTGCCATCAGCTTCGATTCTACCTCGGAGCGTGAAGACACGTGCATATGCCGTTGTGATCACGAGTTTTGCTACCACGGTACATAAAGATGATACGATACATCTTGATTCCATTTTTTCCAATTCCATAAGTCATTTCTTATATATATCTTATGTTCCTCATTCCTCAATGAAGGGCATTTTGGTTTTCCCTTTCTTGTTTAAAGTTCCTAACTAATTTGAACAACTTTCTAAAGTTCTTGACTTACTTTCGCTTTTGCACAAAGATGGATGAAAGCGTTAAGAGCAAAAGTAAATTAATTACTTAACATCTGATTAAAGATAATGTTATATGTTTGTGTCATCTAATGGACCTACTGGTTATGAGTAGCCTCAGTCATGGGCTCGTGGTCATTTCATATAGATAGAAATAACTTGTGAACTCCTCGTAAAATGGCTAAAGCTATAGAATGGCAAATATTTCTGGTTACCATATCAAAATTATAATTTTTTTTTACTAAAATTGTCATTAAGGTTTTATATTTCACTTTTTACAATATTAACCAACTTATAGTTATTATTACAAGCTTTATAGAAATAATGAATTAATAAATTAAAGGTAAAACTGTCATTATGTTTAAAAAAAAGAGAAAAAACTGTAATGAAAAGTCTTTGATTAAACCACGTATTTTTTATCTAAAAATGAAAGAAGTAAGTTATTGATAATAAAGTGAAGATTTCCATATGATAATCATAAACTGTATATGTAGCTTTAACCCAAACTTAAACACAAAATGTCTGTAAAAGTATTAACAATATTTTTGTAAAAAAACATTATATAAAGCTTTTTGATTAAAGAGTTTTGAAATTAGTAGTTAACTATTTATTACCTATTTACCGGGTTCAGCAAATTAAAATAGAAAATGGTAGTAAAATAAATTAAACGGTTATAGACTTATAGTACCTAAATTAAGAAAAAGGGTAAAAAGAGGTTAAGAGTTACATTGATGAGTGAAGGGCGATGGCTTGTCTTTTGGGCCTGTTTTACACCCTGTTGACCCAACAGAGTGAGCAGATTTTTTGTTTGAGGAAGTCAGGGCTTGTTTATTAAAATTTTTCATTAAGTCATGTTTAATTAACAGATGACTTAATGCAGACAACCTCAGTTTTATTACTTAATATTTTCAGTCATCTTTCTCTAATAATTCACAAACAAACAGTTTTCATATGACTTAATTAATTTAGTTTTTTTCATATTAAGTCAATTAAGTCGAAATCAAACACCCCCTAGAAACTTAGAATTAGAGATTATGGAAAAAGATTTCAAACTTTTGATTAGATTATTAAGATGTTATGAGTTAAGGTTGTCTAGTTTGGGTTTATATTTATGAGATGGAAGTTGTTTCTAGTTTCATTTTCGAAACTGGTTATTGTTAAGGAATATGGAGAGTCTTTATATTCGCGTAAGATAGTGTTGCATTGTTAGAATTAGAATTGTTGTCATTAAGTAAAGGTCTATATATGCGCATTAAAAATTCCATGTATTGCTCCACGTTTATTTTACCTAGATAAACAAAGTTAAGGCTTTGCATATTTTGGTCTTAAAGTGGCTTTGGACTCAAATCACATCGTGCCACGGGCCTAACTTGATCTTTAGAGCCTTGTCTAATCACAACTCAGAGCCAAACTCAATCCACTATGTAAATTCTATTTTGATGAAATAAAATTAGTCATAAGTTTAAGGAGCCAATTTGGAGGAATGGTACAAAAATTAGACCTAAAACAAGTTTGTTAATATTCATGAACCAAGGCAATTCAGTTTTCCTTTATAGTAATACCTAATGCCACCACCAGCAGTATAAGACCTAAGACCACCACAGCTAGTCTAAGACCAAGATAACAAAATTAAAGGTTTGCAATGAACAGGAACTAAAACTATAACGCTAGTTGGAAGTTGACTTGATGTTGGTTATAGATTTACTATGGTCTCAAATTGACATTTTAAGATCTAAGACGGCAGTGCTAAGAGACCGAGATAACCAAAATTTAAACTAGTGATTGTAGGGCTTTACCCTTAAAAAGGGAGCCCTTCCAGAAATTCTCGATGGCCAAGGGAGACCCAAGGCCAAGGAGGGGGTTTGGAAATAGTTTTCAACCAGCAATTGACACGCCTCGGTTATTACCTCATAAGCTGCGTCATTGCCCCAAGCGCAAAGATGCTATACACCCTATCCCAACATCTTATTTTATACACCTCCCAGCCTCTGACACTATAGCTATCCCGGCGATGTGGGACAAGAAACCTCATCAATATGCACTTTTGAAACCTCTTTCACTATTTCATTTGGCACAATTCCTAACTACAAAACATCATTAAGTTCCTGTGAATCCATAATGAATTAGCTTTCCTCACTCAGGATCGATGGAAAATTAAATTTGTTCTGTTTGAGCTGGTAAGGAGATTAATAGCCAGAGTCTTGACAAACATAACCTTAGAGTCAATGAGGCTCAGTCTTGTAATGAATTAGGTTGTCATAATCGAGACATCTGTGGTGGTTATTAAGGTGGCAGTTACATGAATTGCCATTGTGATAAAGGCGACAGAAGGGATGACCACAAGTTAAGTGGTTGTAATGGTTCTCCCGCCTTCGGACATAAGAGAAGAAAACAAACGCACTTCTTTCATTTCCTTTCCCCTGTTGCAGACAGAACTGAAAAAATTGCTTTCTTGAATAAAACAAACACCGCCTATGATTATTGGCTGTACGGAACTATATGGAACCAAGTATTGTTAGTGAACCTCTTTTTACCTGTTTTATGATCAAGTCATGTTGTTATAGACTGTTACTAACTTATAATACATGGGCATGCCGCTCATTCATTTATAGGAATATCAGAGTACATGGTACCATTGCATTCTGCCACGAAATCGAATCCAAACAAAAACTCATCATATAACAACACGACTTAAAATATGTAGGTAAAAAGGTATGCACAAACGTAATTTACATGGTTCACTGGGACAGAACCTTTACCGACTGGGGACTTTCATTCCAGTACTCGGTAACCAATTTTGACCAAAAAAACCCGGTACCAATCATTTCGGTACCAGTATGAACCGGTTTGTCAGTGCCATTGTAACTAAATATGGGGAATAGAACTGCATGCTTAGTATAATTGAGCCTTACACCACGTTAAAAATAGACATTTATACTTGGGTTGTTCGGAGCCTTTCAAAGGTTACAAAACGAAGGCCTCTGGCAAAGCGGGTTGCACATGTGCTTCAACAATGGAACTCAAGTTAGTTTAGGGATTCCTGATACTGAGACCAGTCTCATGGATGGGAAGAACTGGACTATATTAACAGCTAACTTCGTTAAACATATAACAAAAGATGTGGCTTGCCTAGCAATTGTTTAAGGTGGTGCGAGAACTTCCTACTTTTTTTATCTAAAAACTCAAATTTCGATTTCATTTCTTCCTTATTAACAAAGGATACCTTCCTGTTCAGACTTCAACTTTACCAATGGTTTTGAAACATACACATTGTAGTTTCCTTGATTAAACATTTTCATTGGTTCGGAGTTCTTTATTTCTATACTAATGGGCTGTTACAGACTTGTAGCATGTTTAAATACGATAACGCGTATTTAAGAAAGATGTGTTAATTACAAAAAAAGCTAATTCTTGACGTACTTATTGAGCATGAAGTCTCGAGGGTATACTGCAACATTCTGTCAAAACATTGTTGCCCATGTAATTCTCTTATTTTTTTTATCGGTTTGGCACCGGTTTAACCGGTCCCAATACCGGAACCAAACGGACTATCATTCCAGTACTCGATACCATACTTTGCCTGCAAAAAGATGTGGTACCAACCAGTACCAGTCTGGTACCGAGGTCATACCTAGTTCACACGATCATTGATCAAACTACACATTGGATGGGATATTCTTTTGAAACTATGAACTTGATATTTAGAGGATTTCCTTATTGTTTCATAAGTTGTATTGATTCAAATTTATTTGCATTTCTAGAATATGAATTAATAGAAGACAGCAAGAGACTAATTTAACACAATCCAACTTGTTAACCAGCAAGAGACTAATTTAACGTAACGTTAGAGTCAATGAGGCTCGGTCTTGTAATGAATTATGTTGTCATAATCGAGACATCAGTGGTGGTTATTAAGGTGGTAGTTACATGAATTGCCATTGTGATAAAAGAGACAGAAGTTCGGTGGTCGTAATGGTTCTCCCGCCTGCAGACATAAGAAGAGAAAACAAACGCACTTCTTTCATTTCCTCTTCCCATTTGCGGACAAAACTGAAAAAATTGCTACTGACTAACATTATTGGGTGTACGGAACTATATGGAACCAAGTATTTGTGAACCTCTTTTTACATGTTTTATGATGAATTGGGATAAGATTGATTGAATTTGTGTTATTAAGTACGGTTTTGTTATAAAGAACGTACAAAAACTATCATATACCATTTAGCATTATCATTCAATTCTTACAGCCATCAACTTTATTATCCACTCTATTGTTATAGACTGTTACCAACTTATAAGGATTAATTTCTTATAATTGGCTTGTTCGGAGTCATTTAAAGGTTACAAAACGAAGGCCTCCGGCAAAGCGGGTTGCACCATCTAGCCTTTGTTAAAGGATGTGCTTCGACAATAAAACTCAAGTTAGTTTAGGGATTCCTATTTCCTGATACTGAGACCAGTCTCATGGATTGGAAGAACTGGACTATATTAACAGCTAACTTCGTTAAACATAAAACAAAAGAGGTGGCATGCCTAGCAATTGTTGACGGTGGCGCGAGAACTTCCTACTTTTTTATCTAAAAACTCAAATTTCGGTTTCAGTTCTTCCTTATTAACAAAGGATACTTCCTGCTCAGACTTCAACTTCACCAATGGTTTTGAAACATACACATTGTAGTTTCCTTGATTAAACATTTTCAGTGGTTCAGATTTCCTCGTTTCTATACTTATGGGCTGAAGTGTTGCCCAATGATAGCCGGTTTGGTTCCAGTATTGGGACTGGTTAAACCGGTGCCAAACCGATAAAAATAAATAAATAAATAAATAAAACATAGGAGAATTACATGGGCAACAATGTTTTGACAGAATGTTGCGGTATACTATCGAGACTTCATGCTCAATAAATACGTCAACAATGTAATTCTCCTACAAAGGATAATATGATAATATCGTAGTAAACTCACAGCCAATTCAAAAGCATCTGCAAAACGGGATTCAACACTTCAGCAATTTGGAGTTGAATGCTTTCAATTGGCCCTTCGGATGAACCGTCTAAAATGACCCGTTCTTCGCTTATACCAATACTTTTGGCGACCATAGTGCGGACTAACTGGGTGTCGAGATCATTGGGTTCTCTCACAGATGCTAATGTCATCTTTACGGATTTCATTGCACTTCCTCCTGCTACTAATCGTACAGCTAATCAACTGACTCTTTCAACAAGTGTAATATAAGGTACCTGCAGCAACAAAGGCCGTCATAACATCAAAATGAATAACTTCCAAAGAATGTTTTGATTGAAAGCCATGGAAGGACTTAAACCAGACAGTATTGAAGAATTAAATTAAAAAAATGTCGATGTGATTTGGTGAAAATTACAGAGGTCCCTAAACACTACAGTCTAAGTATACAAATACTAGTAGTATCGATGAGGGACGTTTCTGTAATTTACCATTACAACATTGACCACTAATAACCGGTTGAGCTCCAATTCCCTAAGTTGATTCAATTGAGGGATTACAAACGGAACAAAAGTTTTGGACAAAACACGTATGCCCAAACAACGAATAGTCGGGGGGATCTTAAAACTACCATAGTCTACATTCGACTTAAAAATAGCGACGGAAAGATGCTCTAAATTAACAGCGTAGCTAAAGGTATCCTTCTATATAGTATTCCTTAATTCTCAAAGAGGGCAAATGACAAAAAAATGCATCGAACTTGACACCTTTTGTGATTGTGTGTAGCCAATTATTTTTTTTCTTATTGTGTGTACTGAACTTTCAAATGTAGATCATTGTGTGTAATTTGTGACCATTTTACCCTTAATTTTTTCAAATTTTGAAGGGTAAAATGGTCATTTTACATGGCAAAATAGTCACAAAATACACACAATGATAGAAATTTGAAAGTTCAGTACACACAATAAGAAAAAAAATAGTTGGCTACACACAATCACAAAAAGTGTCAAGTTCGATGCATTTTTTTGTCATTTGCCCTTCTCAAAGATACTAAAGATTTGCTAAAACTTTTTAAAAAAGGCGCAGTATCTTTATAATAAGATGCTCTTCATCCAACTTAAGAGAAAACATTTCAATTCCTGTGTTGCACAAAGCTAGTTCACGTAACCATTTCCCACCTTTTTATCAGCAATTCCAAAAAATTCTAAACACAACGTCGGCAACTTATCACAATAAATAGAAATATACATTAGTCCATTCTCAGAAATCCCTCTACACGACTACACTCATAAATCTTCAAACTCCTTAAATCATTACCTCGGGTTTTTGCAAGGAGCTCAATATCAGAATCGCCAACAACCAAACGACGAATATTAAGTGCTTACAAGCACTTAAACGAAGCAGCTATTTCTCAAATCCACGGGGTGACATAATTTTCTAGCTTATATTCGGGAAATTCTATCAATGTTAGGGACTCGATAAACGGAAAGCGTTGATTCAAACGAAACGGTGAGGGAGCGTAATGCAAGTAAACAGTCACGTGCTTACGTGTGATACGATCGAGTTCATAAAGATTACGGGAAACTAAAGAAAGAGAGTTAAGGACTTAAGGTCATTACCATCATATATATAGGGTATAACACAACTAAACACAGTTTCCATTGATTCTAAGCAGGGCTTCAGTTTATATAAACTACTAAAGAATAATAATAATCGGGACATACAATTGTTGGAGGTGCAGTGGCGGTGTTGGGTTTTGGTGAGGTTGTGAAATTCGTAAAGCGGTTTTAGTTTATGTGTTTGGCGCCTATACACGAACTAAAACTGACCAGTTGCCCGATCGATGGAGATTTTTGACTTTGTATTTGAAAATNGGTACAACCGAATTATGTAACTACCATAACTAACTAACTTTTGTAACCGCCATAACTATAAAACGGTTATTAACTATCTAACGTACAAGTTTGGTCCTTTGTCTTTCGTTTGTTGTACTTTGAACCTTGTCCAACAAGACTTTTACAATTATGGTCTAACAGGTGGAGTGGCGGTGTTAGGGTTTTGGTGAGGTTGTGAAATTCGTAAAGTGGTTTTAGTTTATGTGTTTGGCGCCTATACACGAAGTACCTTTTAAGAGAGATAATTCAAAAAATGATCAAGTTGCCCAATCGAAAAAGATTTTTGACTTTGTATTTGAAAATTCTTAAACTGACCAGTTGCCCGGTTGCCCAAAAACGTGTTGCCGCCCATGGGACGCCAAGTGTCCCAAGTTGCCCAAAAATTCGACACTTGGCGTCCCCTGGTTATGTGAGGCGTTGGGCAACGGGCCAGTTTAAGAATTTTCAAATCTTAGGTTAAAAATCCCCATCGATTGGGTAACTTGGTCATTTTTAGAATTATCCCCTCTAAAAATTATTTATAAAGAAAATAGTAGGGATATTTACTCAACTTAAACACCATAATATCATATTTTGCCGAAAGTATATATTAAAGTATCCGTCTATAGAAAGATAATTAAATGCTTATCGCAAAAATTATTTATTTTTAAAAAAAGTTAAAGTGTGTTTGTTATCCAGGTAAAAAATGAGTGTCTAAAATTGATTTTTGATAGGTGAGAAAACATTTAGTATATAAAAAAGCTTAAATCCTCTTTTATTTATCTTTATTCTACATCAAATCCTAAATCTTAATCCAAACCATAACAAAACAAATGCATTCTAATTTGGGCCCGAATCAAACTAACATTATAAGGCTTTATCAAATTAGGTTTACCCATTTAACACCCTTACCCGTAATCTATAAATATATGAAATCTACTCAACGATTCTCACATTATATATCTCTTCCATTGATCGTAAATTGAAACCCTAATATGAAACGCTTTAAGTCAACAGAAACCGTGTTAGACTGTGTTATACCATACATACACGATGGTAGTGACCGTAACTCTATCTCTTTAGTTTCTCGTAAATTTTATGAACTCGATTCAATCACACGTAAGCACATAACTGTTCACTTGCATTACGCTCCCTCCCCGTTTCGTTTGAATCAACGATTTCCGTTTCTCGAGTCCCTAACACTAAAAGGATTTCCGAAATATGAGTTTGAATATGATCATCGTGATGATGTCACCCCGTGGATTCGAGAAATAGCTGCTACGTTTAAGTGCTTGAAAGCCCTTCAAATTCGTCGTTTGTTTATTTGTGATCGTGATATCGAGCTCCTTGCAAAAACCCGAGGTAATGATTTAAGGAGTTTGAAGATTTATACGTATAGAGGGATTTCTGAGAATGGACTAATGTATATTTCTATCTATTGTGATAAGTTGACAACATTGTGTTTACACTTGCATGTATATGATTATATAAATTGGGAATGGTTACATGAACTAGCTTTACGTAACACAGGAATTGAAACATTCTCTCTTAAATTGAATGCACGTGAATCTTATTATGAAGATATTGCACCTCTTTTAAAAAGGTGTAGCAAATCGTTAGTATCTTTGAGAATTAAGGGAGACTATATAGATGAAGATGACATAGGGGATATCTTTAACATTAGCGACGCTGTTAATTTAAAACATCTTTTCCTCCCTATTTTTGAGTCGAATGTAGACTATGGTAATTTTAAGTTCCCCCCGACTATTCGTTGTTTGGGCATACGTGAGCTGTCCGAAACTTCTCTCCCGTTTGTACTCCCTCTATTGAATGAACTAAGGGAATTAGAGCTCGAGTATTTACGTTTTGTTGATCCTTTCCAATGTTCTTTTCTTCAGAGGTGTCCCAAATTGGAAGTTCTCTGTGCCAAGTACGTTCATGATCCTTTCCACAAGGGATTGCAATTTGTTAGTCATTTACCCAAGAAATTGCGGAAACTGACTTTCAACTCAGGGACTCTCCTGGGATTGATTGCTGTGGCACAAGGTTGTCCTAATATGGAATATCTACAATTCACACTAATAGACACTATTTCAAATGAAGCTTTGGAGTGTATAGGATCTAATTTGAAGAATCTGCGTTATTTGGATATGCAAGTGGCGGTAAAAGAAAACATTACTAGAAGAGATGTACTGCTAGACAATGGGATCCAAGCTATGTTAATCGGTTGCACCAAACTCGAGAGGCTAGGCATCCACCTGAAAACCACCGCATATTTGACGGATGTTGGTTTGGGGATTATTGGCAAGTATGGTGTTAATTTAAGACTTCTATCTCTTCTTAGTATAGGGGAATCTGATGAAGGCCTTTTAGAGTTATCAAAGGGGTGCCCAAAATTAAGAAAGCTCAGAATGATGGATTGTCCCTTTAGCAAGCAAGCAGTTACTGGTTTTGTGTTCAATATACATTCACTAAGGTATACTTGGGGTCGAACACGTGGCCATACTCATACAAATACTGCTTTTTCTGCTACACGTCCAAATTCCAAGGCTAGTACCATCACAGCCCAGGTTTGTAAATAACTGCATACGTTGTGCTTATATTTAAGTTTTGCATTATTTCTGTTACAGATAAACTGTTTCATCGAAGAGGTTCTGGTAAATCGATGTACTCTGTTGGCTTAGTTTGGGATGTTCTGGTAACAAAATAAGAACATCAACTGTCTGGTGCTGAACTGAAGTGAGAAACTCTAATTATTGAATGGGGAACTCTGCACCATGTTTGATTCTATCATGTCTTTTGTGTAGTTTGTTTCTTTGACTTAAGTTATCCAAAATACAGTTAGAGTTTTCTTTGTACTTGTCTTTTGTGTTCTTTGTCAAATTTTAGTACGTATGGTTTGAGGTAGATGAATAGATTTACTGGTACATGCCATCTAATAACAACAGCATCCCTTTTAATACTAATGTGTCAGCTACTAAGTAAAGAAGTGAGCATCACTTTTGTAAGACCATCTATTGAAGAAGAGTAGAAAGATAATCTTCTATAATCAAGTTAGAAAAAATAATGTGTCTTTTGTCTCGTGTGCTAAATGTCTTAAATACCATACAATGATGATGTTGAAATTGTGAAAGGGTAAATTGCAGAAATCATGGAAATCGTCTATCATCAACACTATTTTGGTCCCTCATGCGTCCAAATTATGACCATTGCTGCTGCAGGTACTTACAGAGCCGAAACCCTATCTTACACTTGCTGAAGCACTAGGTAAATTTGCCGGTCAATTACTAGCAGGCGGATGTGGTATGAAATCAGCAAAAGTGACATATGCCATTGGCGGAGCACCCAATGATCTCAACACCCGATTACTCCGCGCTATGGTTGCTAAAGGTATCCGTATAAGTGAAGAACGGGTCATTTTAGATGGGTCATCTGAAAAGCCACTTGATATCATTCAAGTCGAAATTGCTGACGTGGAATCCCGTTTCCCAAGTGCAATCTCGGAGTCTGGGGATATAAAAGTTGAGGGGAAACTGATAGATGGGGTCCCACATTTGACAAAACTAGGTGCCTTTGAAGTGGTTTTGCGTTTAATAGGATATAGTCATATTATCCTTTGTAGAAAGGTTGATCAACCTGCAGGTACTATTCGGAGTATTAGAAGTATATTGAATGATGAGAATGTGTATGTGTGTTTTACGAGTGTTGGCAGGAATCCTATTGCACAACAAGCTGTTATGGTGATTATTGTTGATAGGGAACCTACTGAAAAGGTGTTGAAGAGGGTCAGTAAAATTCCAGCTGTTAAGGAGGTTTTGTTCCTTAGTTTGTAGTCTTGATTTTGGTTAAAGTTGTTATAATATCTGAAAATGTTCCTTCACTTTAATGGTGAGGCTAGCACTCGAGGCTGATGTTTATATTTCTGGAGATTATCTTCATTAGCTCTAGTTTTCCGCATATTATATATGATAATGTTTTTGTACACTAGGATGGTTAAGCAGTTGGATTGAGATAATGTATGTATCTTGCCGTCATCTCTTAAACTTGTTCAGAAAATCTGTCAATGTACCATTCTTGAGGTGTTGTCCTTGTTATTGAAACGGGGGTTAAGATCCGGCTAATGTGTTTCGTCAAAATTTTGATCAATTAAAACTTGTTAAAACATCTGCACATTTAAAATTTCACGTCAACATTTTCTATGAGTTACAAGTGGACGTATGCTGAGTTGTGAAGATTGATTATCTAAAAGTATGAGAATTTTAAGAAAAATTAAAATAACGGGTCTCAAATGTGTGGAATTTTTTTCCCAAAAACATAGTTTTGAAAACCAGCAGAGCATGCTACATCTGCAAGGAAAGTTACCTTATAATGTCTATAAAGGTGTTCTGCTCAAGGGAAAGTTGGGTGAGTATGTAACACGATAGAAGCCATGGTTAAATGAGTGATTGGGAGAAAAGTAAATTGCAATTGGGTCGGTGCATAGGTAGAAAATAAACTCAAGTTGGGTGAGATTCTGCATAAAGTGTACAACGACCCTCGCCCTACTCCAAACACTTGGATTTTTTTTTTGGTAACCATGATTTCCGACCTTTTGGCCGACTAATTCATAGGGTTTGAACCCACCGCCACACGGACTCAAACCATGTAAAGTCCTCCCTTTTCAGGAGGTTGACATATCAACAACAATTTAGGTAACAAATTTGTGTTGAATGAAGGACATTTTCTTTTATGGTGATTAAGTTGTGACAGATTTGAACTAACAAAATATGTAGAATTTTGAAATTCTTGCAATTATTTTTCAATCTAAACATACAAGGGTGTAACGCTGAACGAATCATAGATTTACAAACCGTGAATCACAATATTGTTAAACCATTCATTCCAAGAAGGTGATGGCATAGGGGGAACAAAAGTATAATAACTCTTTCTCTATATACTTCATTGCAAATAATATAACGATAAGTTGTGCACTTCTGTCAGTCACCTTCTGCTAGTGAATGGTTCTCAAAAAGATGGTTATAATTTCGGCCAAAGTCGAATAGCCAACATTATGGCCTTGAATGGAATGCCTGAAGGTCGTCGAAATTGACCCATCATTGCCGGCATGGTGATAGATACTCATTTGAAACGTGAAACACTCCGCATGGTTCCCTTGTACTACAAATCACCTTTTGATTCTGATTTCTTCCTTTTTAGGACTACCCAACTACCTTTTCTCTAATTAATATCAAATAGTAATAATTCTTGATGTAACAACAATTGCTTTAAAATTGCATATCATAGAATGATAGGATGAGATTGTTTTTTCATCAACAAAGGAACAAATGTTACCTAAATCATCAACAAACTTCAAGTCTTCAATGTTTTTTCCTCTAAGATATATTTGTTTCTGTTAAAGATTGTTTGATGAACCAACCTATAGTGCAAATGCACGATGGAAGATGAATAATGTTCTATTTTTAAAACTGGATAAAAATTGAACACTGGCTATGCTGCATCCCACAATCGATGCATCCATATCCAGAACAAAAATAAAACAATTTTGTAGCTTATCGTTCACTGATAACAGTTGTGCGTTGCAAGAGGGGCAATGCTCCCAAGGCTTCGCGTTCTGCTTTCTCCCTTTGCATTAATTTAACTTATCATTTTTTTTTTATTAATAGACAATTTTTTAGACAGAAAGAGAAATTTATATCTTATATTGTATCAATTTATAAAATAAACAATTGTAACAGTTTGATGTATTTCTTTTTCTTTTATTAATTTCTTTATTCTGTATTATCAAATCATAAAATCTTAAAAGTCAAAACCATAACAAAACAAATGGATTCTAAGTTGGGCCCGAACCAAAGTAACATTATAAGGCTTTATGGAATTCTGATGGATCGTGTTAGGTTCACCATTTAAAACCCCTACCCATAATCTATAAATATATAAAAAATCTACTCAACGATTCGCACATTATAAATCTCTTCCACTGATCATAAATTGAAACCCTAATTGAATTGCTTTAAATCAATGGAAACTGTGTTAGACTGTGTTATACCGTACATACACGATGGTAACGACAGTAACTCTATCTCTTTAGTTTCCCGCAAATTTTAGGAACTCGATTGCATCACACGTAAGCACGTAACTGTTCACTTGCATTACGCTCCCTCTCCGTTTCGTTTGAATCAACGCTTTCCGTTTCTCGAGTCCCTAACACTAAAAGGATTTCCGGAATATGGCTTTGAATATGATCATCGTGCTGATGTCACCCCGTGGATTCGAGAAATAGCTGTTTCATTTAAGTGCTTGAAAGCACTTTATATTCGTCATTTGTTTATTTGTGATTCTAATATCGAGCTCCTTGCAAAAACCCGAGGTAATGATTTAAGGAGTTTGAAGATTTATAAGTGTACAGAGATTTCTGAGAATGGAGTAATGTATATTTCTATATATTGTGATAAGTTGACAACGTTGTGTTTAAGCTTATTTTCATTTGATTATGATAGTGCAAAATGGTTACATGAACTAGCTTTGCGTAACACAGGAATTGAAACGTTCTCTCTTGAGATGTATGAACGTCATGGATCGTATTATGAAGATATTGCACCTCTTTTAAAAAGCTGTGGCAAATCTTTAGTATCTTTGAGAATTAAGGGAGACTATGGAGATGACACAACGGATACCTTTAGCTACGCAGTTAATTTAAAACATCTTTTCCTCCCAGTTAATTTTGAGTTCAATGTACACTATGGTAGTTTTAAGTTCCCCCCGACTATTCGTTGTTTGGGCATAGATGAGTTGTCCGAAACTTCTGCCCCGTTTGTACTCCCTCTATTTAATCAACTAAGGGAATTAGAGCTTGAGTGTTTACGTTTTGATGATCCTTTCCAATGTTCTTTTCTTCAGAGGTGTCCCAACTTGGAAGTTCTCTGTGCCAAGCACGTTCGTGATCCTTTGCACAAGGGATTGCAACTTGTTAGTCAATTTCTCAAGAAATTGCGGAAACTGACATTCAACTCAGGGACTCCCACAGGATTGATTGCTGTGGCACAAGGTTGTCCTAATATGGAAAATCTACATGTCAAACTAACAGATATTTCAAATGAAGCTTTGGAGTGTATAGGATCTAATTTGAGGAATCTAAGTGACTTTGATATGGAAGTCGGTGAAATAAGAAACAATACTACAAGAGATTTACTGCTAGACAATGGGACCCGAGCTATGTTAGTTGGTTGCACCAAACTCGAGAAGCTAGGTATCCACCTTTATGCCACCGCATATTTATCGGACGTGGGTTTGGGGTTTATTGGCAAGTATGGTGTTAATTTGAGATTCTTATCTCTTACTCGTATAGGAGAATCTGATGGAGGCCTTTTGGAGTTGTCAAAGGGGTGCCCAAAATTAAGAAAGCTTAGAATGATATATTGTCCCTTTAGCAAGCAAGCAGTTACTGGTTTTGTGTTTAATATACATTCACTGAGGTATAGTTGGGGTATAATACATGGCCGTACTTATGCTGAGTTTTTTGCAACACGTCCAAATTTCAAGGTTAGTACTATCGCAGCCCAGGTTCGTAAATAACTGCGTCTGTTATGCTTATAGTATAGATAATATGTTTCACCGACAGACGTTCTGATAACAAAATTAGAAAAGTAACTGCCAGCTTTTGATATTTTGAATTTGGCACTTGAACTGAAGTGAGGAACTCGAAAAATTGAATAGGTACTTACAGAGTAAAAGAATAGGAGACTAGCATTGATAGATATTTTGAAAGATAATCTGCTATAATCAAGTTATTAGAAAAAAAGTAATTCTCATCAAATCAGAACGACAATTTCTGTAACTTATATCCTCAAAACTGTCAAAACATTATAGGCACGTAACATATTTTGATTTATGACCTTTGCTGCTGCAGGTACTTAGAAAGCCGAAACCCTATCTTACACTTGCTGAAACACTTGGTAAATTAGCTAGTCAATTACTAGCAGGCGGAAGTGGTATGAAATCAGCTAAAGTGACACATGCCATTGGCGGAGCACCCAATGATCTCGACGCCCGATTACTCCGCACTATGGTTGCCAAAGGTATCTGTATAAGTGAAGAACGGGTCATTTTACACGGGTCTTTGAAAAAGCCCCTCGACATCATTCAAATCCAAATTGCTGATGTGGAATCCTGTTTCGCAAGTGCAATCTCTGAGTCTCGGGATATTAGAGTTGAGGGAAAACTGATAGATGGGGTCCCACATTTGACAAAATTAGGTGCCTTTGAAGTGGTTGTGAGTTTAATAGGGTATCGTCATATTATCCTTTGTAGACAGGTTGACCAACCTGCACGTACTATTCGGATTATTAGAAGTATATTGGATGATGAGAATAAAGTGTATGTGCGTTTTACGAGTGTTGGCAGGACTCCTATTGCACAACAAGCTGTTATGGTGATTGTTGTTGATCGGGAACCTACTGAAAAGGCGTTGAAGAGGATCAGTAAAATTCCGGCTGTTAAGGAGGTTGTGTTCCTTAGTTTGTAGTCATGATTTTGGGTAAAGATGTTTGTTTAAGTGACCAAACGGGAAAATGGTTAGGTGATTATTTAGTTTATTTTCTCATTTAAAATATGGCAAAATGTGATAATGTTCCTTCACTTTATTGGTGAGGCTTTGTCGGATTGGTCACCGCAAGCTAGCTGTTTTGATGTCAATGTGAGTCTGATGTTTACTGGAGATTATCTTCCTTAGCTCTAGTTTTCCGCATATTATATATAATAGCCTGAATATCTTGTTTTTGTACATTAGGATAGTTAACTATTTGATGTATTATCTCGCCGTCTCTTAAACATTTCCAGAAAATCTGTCAATATTCAGTTCTGGAGGTGCTGTCGTTGCTATTCAAACCGGTGTTAAGATCCGGCTAATGATGTGTTTCATCTACATTTCTATCAATTAAAACTTGTTAAAACATCTGAACAATTAAAATTTCACGTCTTACATTTTGTATGAAGTGGACAAATGGTGAGTTGTGAAGATTGATTTAATGTATGAGAATCATAACAAAAATTAGAATAACGGGTCTTAAAATATATGGAATTTTTTTTGTCTAGAATCATAGTTTTGAAAACCAGCGTGTAGCTCGTTGCTGAAAATAATAAAAATTCAATGTTTAAATTGAAACACTAAAAAATATTGGTTATGCTGCATCCCACCATCGATGCAGAACGGAAATAAAGCAATTTTGCAATTTAGTGTTCCACCAAGAACAACTACAGAACCGCAGTGAGAAGTAACCATTGATGCATACTATATGCATTCTTTAAATGCTCTGCACTAATGCAACTCAAGGGAAAGTTGGGTTAGTATGTGACGCGATGGAAGCCATGGATATTTCAATAGATTGATGATTGTCAATGTCAAAGCTGGTTGCTAAGGTTAATTGAGTGATTGGGAGAAAAGTAAATTGCAGTTGGGTCGGTGCGTACATAGAAAATAATCTCAAGTTGGGTGATCAGATTCTGCATAAAATGTACGACGACCCTCGCCCTACTCCAAACACTTGGAATTTTTACTAGAGGCAGAACCAAAAGATACATATCAACAACAATTTAGGTAACAAATTTGTGTTGAATAAAGGGTTCTCATTTTCTAGGCTTAACGACATTTTCTTTGGTGGTGATGATTAAGNAGTAGTGATAGATTTGAGCTAACAAAATACGTAGACTTTTGAAAGTATTGCAATTATTTTTTGATCTAAACTTACAAGGGAGTATTGCTTAACGAATCATAGAATTACAGTCCGTAAATCACGATATTGTTAAACCATTCATTCCAAGAAGGTGATGGCATTGGGGGTAAACAAGTATCAAAACTTCTCTGTACTTCATTGCAAATAATATAACGATAAGTTGCGCACTTCCGCCAATCACCTTCTGCGAGTGAATGGTTCTCAAAAAGATGATTATAGTTTCAGCCAGAGTCGAATAGACAACATTATGGCCTTGAATGGAAGGCCTGAAGGTCGTCGAAATTGACCCATCTTTGCCGGTATGGTGGCATGGTGATTGGTACTCATTTTAAACGTGAAACCCTTCGAATGGTTCCCATGTACTACAAAACACCATTTTGATTCTGATTTCTTCCTTTTTAGGGACTACCCAACAACCATTCTCTAATTAATATCAAGTAATAGCTCTTGATGTACCAACAATTACTTTAAAATCGCACATCATAAAACGATATGATGAGAACAAACTATTTTCTGAGATTCAACAACTTCAATAAAGGAACAAATGTTACCTAAATCATCAACAAACTTCAAGTCTTCAATGTTTTTTCCTCTAAGATATATTTGTTTCTGTTAAAGATTGTTTGATGAACCAACCTATAGTGCAAATGCGCGATGGAAGATGAATAATGTTCTATTTTTAAAACTGGATAAAAATTGAACACTGGCTATGCTGCATCCCACAATCGATGCATCCATATCCAGAACAAAAATAAAACAATTTTTTAGCTTATCGTTCACTGATAACAGTTGTGCGTTGCAAGAGGGGCAATGCTCCCAAGGCTTCGCGTTCTGCTTTCTCCCTTTGCATTAATTTAACATATCATTTTTTTTCTATTAATAGAATTTTTTAGACGGAAAGAGAAATTTATATCTTATATTGTATCAATTTATAAAATAAACAATTGTAAAAGTTTGATGTATTTCTTTTTCTTTTATTAATTTCTTTATTCTGTATCAATTATCAAATCATAAAATCTTAAAAGTCAAAACCATAACAAAACAAATGGATTCTAAGTTGGGCCCCAACCAAAGTAACATTATAAGGCTTTATGGAATTCTCATGGATCGTGTTAGGTTCACCATTTAAAACCCCTACCCATAATCTATAAATATATAAAAAATCTACTCAACGATTCGCACATTATAAATCTCTTCCACTGATCATAAATTGAAACCCTAATTGAATTGCTTTAAATCAATGGAAACTGTGTTAGACTGTGTTATACCATACATACACGATGGTAACGACCTTAACTCTATCTCTTTTGTTTCCCGCAAATTTTATGAACTCGATTGTATCACACGTAAGCACGTAACTGTTCACTTGCATTACGCTCCCTCTCCGTTTCGCTTGAATCAACGCTTTCCGTTTCTCGAGTCCCTAACACTAAAAGGATTTCCGGATGACTTTGAATATGGTCATCGTACTGCTGATGTCACCCCGTGGATTCGAGAAATAGCTGTTTCATTTAAGTGCTTGAAAGCACTTCATATTCGTCGTTTGTTTATTTGTGATTCTAATATCGAGCTCCTTGCAAAAACCCGAGGTAATGATTTAAGGAGTTTGAAGATTTATAAGTGTACAGAGATTTCTGAGAATGGAGTAATGTATATTTCTATATATTGTGATAAGTTGACAACGTTGTGTTTAAGCTTATTTTCATTTGATTATGATAGTGCAAAATGGTTACATGAACTAGCTTTGCGTAACACAGGAATTGAAACGTTCTCTCTTGAGATGTATGAACGTCATGGATCGTATTATGAAGATATTGCACCTCTTTTAAAAAGCTGTGGCAAATCTTTAGTATCTTTGAGAATTAAGGGAGACTATGGAGATGACACAACGGATACCTTTAGCTACGCAGTTAATTTAAAACATCTTTTCCTCCCAATTAATTTTGAGTTCAATGTAGACTATGGTAGTTTTAAGTTCCCCCCGACTATTCGTTGTTTGGGCATAGATGAGTTGTCCGAAACTTCTGCCCCGTTTGTACTCCCTCTATTTAATCAACTAAGGGAATTAGAGCTTGAGTGTTTACGTTTTGATGATCCTTTCCAATGTTCTTTTCTTCAGAGGTGTCCCAACTTGGAAGTTCTCTGTGCCAAGCACGTTCGTGATCCTTTGCACAAGGGATTGCAACTTGTTAGTCAATTTCTCAAGAAATTGCGGAAACTGACATTCAACTCAGGGACTCCCACAGGATTGATTGCTGTGGCACAAGGTTGTCCTAATATGGAAAATCTACATGTCAAACTAACAGATATTTCAAATGAAGCTTTGGAGTGTATAGGATCTAATTTGAGGAATCTAAGTGACTTTGATATGGAAGTCGGTGAAATAAGAAACAATACTACAAGAGATTTACTGCTAGACAATGGGACCCGAGCTATGTTAGTTGGTTGCACCAAACTCGAGAAGCTAGGTATCCACCTTTATGCCACCGCATATTTATCGGACGTGGGTTTGGGGTTTATTGGCAAGTATGGTGTTAATTTGAGATTCTTATCTCTTACTCGTATAGGAGAATCTGATGGAGGCCTTTTGGAGTTGTCAAAGGGGTGCCCAAAATTAAGAAAGCTTAGAATGATATATTGTCCCTTTAGCAAGCAAGCAGTTACTGGTTTTGTGTTTAATATACATTCACTAAGGTATAGTTGGGGTATAATACATGGCCGTACTTATACTGAGTTTTTTGCAACACGTCCAAATTTCAAGGTTAGTACTATCGCAGCCCAGGTTCGTAAATAACTGCGTCTGTTATGCTTATAGTATAGATAATATGTTTCACCGACAGACGTTCTGATAACAAAATTAGAACAGTAACTGCCAGCTTTTGATATTTTGAATTTGGCACTTGAACTGAAGTGAGGAACTCGAAAAATTGAATAGGTACTTACAGAGTAGAAGAATAGGAGACTAGCATTGATAGATATTTTGAAAGATAATCTGCTATAATCAAGTTATTAGAAAAACAATAATTCTCAAAACCAGAACGACAATTTCAATAATTTATATCCTCAAAATAATTCTTCTTTTTTCTTGTGTGCTAAATGTCTTAAATAATATGCGATGTGTAATTAATTGTGAAAGGGTAAATTACAGAAATCATGACAGTGCTTTGTTGAAATACACGGAATCGTCTATCATCAACACTATTTCGGTCCCTCATGCGTCCAAATACGGAGACCATTAATGCAAATGATATCGACCAGTGACGATCTCAGTAATATTCATCAAACTACAACGACAATTTCTGTAATTTATATTTTCAAAACTGTCCGCTTTAACTCCTTCCGTGGCTGTCAAAACATTATAGCAACGTTATTTAATTTGATGTTATGACCTTTGCTGCTGCAGGTACTTACAAAGCCGAAATCCTATCTTACACTTGCTGAAAGACTTGGTAAATTAGCTGGTCAATTACTTGCAGGCGGAAGTTGTATGAAATCAGCAAAAGTGACACATGCCATTGGCAGAGCACCCAATGATCTCGACGCCCGATTACTCCGCACTATGGTTGCCAAAGGTATCCGTATAAGTGAAGAACGGGTCATTTTACACGGGTCATCAAAAAAGCCCCTCGACATCATTCAAATCCAAATTTCTGATGTGGAATCCTTTTTCGCAAGTGCAATCTCTGAGTCTCGGGATATTAGAGTTGAGGGAAAACTGATAGATGGGGTCCCACATTTGACAAAATTAGGTGCCTTTGAAGTGGTTGTGAGTTTAATAGGGTATCGTCATATTATCCTTTGTAGACAGGTTGACCAACCTGCACGTACTATTCGGATTATTAGAAGTATATTGGATGATGAGAATAAAGTGTATGTGCGTTTTACGAGTGTTGGCAGGACTCCTATTGCACAACAAGCTGTTATGGTGATTGTTGTTGATCGGGAACCTACTGAAAAGGCGTTGAAGAGGATCAGTAAAATTCCGGCTGTTAAGGAGGTTGTGTTCCTTAGTTTGTAGTCATGATTTTGGGTAAAGATGTTTGTTTAAGTGACCAAACGGGAAAATGGTTAGGTGATTATTTAGTTTATTTTCTCATTTAAAATATGGCAAAATGTGATAATGTTCCTTCACTTTATTGGTGAGGCTTTGTCGGATTGGTCACCGCAAGCTAGCTGTTTTGATGTCGATGTGAGTCTGATGTTTACTGGAGATTATCTTCCTTAGCTCTAGTTTTCCGCATATTATATATAATAGCCTGAATATCTTGTTTTTGTACATTAGGATAGTTAACTATTTGATGTATTATCTCGCCGTCTCTTAAACATTTTCAGAAAATCAGTCAATATTCAGTTCTGGAGGTGCTGTCGTTGCTATTCAAACCGGTGTTAAGATCCGGCTAATGATGTGTTTCATCTACATTTCTATCAATTAAAACTTGTTAAAACATCTGAACAATTAAAATTTCACGTCTTACATTTTGTATGAAGTGGACAAATGGTGGTGAGTTGTGAAGATTGATTTAATGTATGAGAATCATAACAAAAATTAGAATAAATATATGGAATTTTTTTTGTCTAGAATCATAGTTTTGAAAACCAGCATGTAGCTCGTTGCTGAAAATAATAAAAATTCAATGTTTAAATTGAAACACTAAAAAATATAGGTTATGCTGCATCCCACCATCGATGCAGAACGGAAATAAAGCAATTTTGCAATTTAGTGTTCCACCAAGAACAACTACAGAACCGCAGTGAGAAGTAACCATTGATGCATACTATATGCATTCTTTAAATGCTCTGCACTAATGCAACTCAAGGGAAAGTTGGGTTAGTATGTGACGCGATGGAAGCCATGGATATTTCAATAGATTGATGATTGTCAATGTCAAAGCTGGTTGCTAAGGTTAATTGAGTGATTGGGAGAAAAGTAAATTGCAGTTGGGTTGGTGCGTACATAGAAAATAATCTCAAGTTGGGTGAGATTCTGCATAAAATGTACGACGACCCTCGCCCTACTCCAAACACTTGGAATTTTTACTAGAGGCAGAACCAAAAGATACATATCAACAACAATTTAGGTAACAAATTTGTGTTGAATTAAGGGTTCTCTTTTTCTAGGCCTAAGGACATTTTCTTTGGTGGTGATGATTAAGTTGTGATAGATTTGAACTAACAAAATATGTAGACTTTTGAAAGTCTTGCAATTATTTTTCGATCTAAACTTACAAGGGAGTATTGCTTAACGAATCATAGAATAACAAACCGTGAATCACGATATTGTTAAACCATTCTTTCCAAGAAGGTGATGGCGTTGGGGGTAAACAAGTATAATAACTCTTTCTCTATACTTTATTGCAAATAATATAACGGTAAGTTGTGAACTTCTGCCAATCACCTTCTGCGAGTGAATATGGTTCTACAAAAAGATGATTATTGTTTCAGCCAGAGTCGACCAGTCAACATTATGGCCTTGACCCGAAAGCCTAAAGGTCATCGAAATTGACCCATCATTGCCGTCATGGTGATCATTGATACTCATTTGAAACGTGAAACCCTCCGAATGGTTCCCTTGTATTACAAAACATTATTTTGATTCTGATTTCTTCATTTTAGGACTGCCCAAATACCTTTAACTATAATAATTCTTGATGTACCAAAATAACTTTAAAAACGCACATAAGAAAGTGATAGGATGAGAACATAAACTATTTTCTCATATTCAACAATTTCAATAAAGGAACAAATGGTATCTAAATCATCATGAAACTTCAAATCTTCAATGTTTTTTCTACAATCAATTCATACTATATCCAGAACATATATCAAACAATTTTGTAGCTTGTCATTCATTGATAACAGTTGTGCGTTGCATGAGGGGCAATGCTCCCAAGGCTTCACGTTCTGCTTTCTCCCTTTGTACCTGCATGTAAAAAGAACGTTTATTTTTCGGGTGATTAATTCCATGGTTTAAATGAGGTGGCATTATTACTAATTAGCTTAGAGAACAGCTTGACATCACAATGTCAATAATATGTAGTACAGATTAAAAACTGATATAGAACCGGTTGTAGTTTTAACACTTGACGGACAACTTGTTTAGCACCGAAATCAGTATAATGCAAAAAATCATCTTTTTCTTTAAGACTTTAACCAGCTGTGTTGTTTGTGTATTCGAATAAAGGGTAAAAATCGAATATGTAAAGTATATATTTTCATTGTATACGAAGTAGAGAGTGAATTTCGTTTGGACTTACCAGTGCCAACATGTCAGAAAGATAACTTCTAAATGGTGTCTGTTGTGCCTGTAACAAGATAAAACAACTAATTCATGCCTGATTTCAAGAAAAATGTTTCTGATCCTAGATGGCCTACCCCACAGTGCTTTTGCGGAAAACAGAAAAATCGAGTAGCTAAGTGGGTGTTTGGCATTTCATTATTGCGTGTTCAAGTAAATGGCAGTCAGTTACTAGTGCCTGGTTATAGTCTGATTTGAAGTATCATATCATAGTCAATTTTCCAAACACTCAACCAAGTGATTGTCTAATCCTAAAGCACTTAAAACAACATGACATACAAACACCATCATTCACAGCCTGTATCTCGTTTTGATTATGCCATTTCACATAATCTTATTAAAATCGCAATCCCGAGCACAACCTACACTACCAACTAGTCAAAGCAACTTAAATCATAATAGTTTATAACAGTGGACTAAAACTTGACCTGCAGATCTTCGGGGAGGTATTCGTGTTTCTTCAAGAGATCCAAGGCATGAAAAATACGTTGGTTTCTAGCATCAACAATCTCACGTGGCAACCTTCCCAACGCTTCCTTTATGTCCGGATTCTCATGTTCATTGTACAGATCATCATACCTCAAACCTAATTATCATTTTAACCCACAAAATCCATAAATCATCATCTTTATATAAGAACACTCAACATTATCCATAAATTCATAAATCCAACAAAATCATAAAAAATAACACAAAAGGCTAACGAGGGCGTTTATAATTAACTCACGAGTTGTCTCTAGGATTGAATATGAACCAAATAATACGATCGAGGCTTGTTTGTGTTCGGTTAAGTTTATCTCAAACACTCAAAGAAACAAAAAATCGGTTCATGTTTTCCATTAAATAAGCTTGTTCGTGTTCGTTTCTGTTTATTTAGTAAGACAATATAAACAATAAAACAAACATAAACCAACAAACAAGCATATAATAATCAAAGTATACATAATATGTATTCACGTCTATATCTATTCATGTTGGTTTGTTTTAATATAAGAATATATAGTACTTCACTAATATGTACATGCACACATAGTGAGACTCTAACCATATTTGCTTAGACGTTCAGAGATAGTTTGCTTTTGCTTAGCAGCAAACCAGATCTTCTTTGGATCTAAAATAATTCTCACCAATTGCGATCTCGCCATTAAAGTGATACACTCGTTATAAGATCAGTCAATTTCATAGTACGTTACACATAATGGTCATTTTATATGTAATGGCCCAATAGATGTTGACAACGGTTTAGCCCATAAGTAATTAGCTTACAACTCTTCGTTAATCTTTATCTTACACTTAAGTAAATGTAAGGAAGCTTGGCCCAATTAAGACTATTTAAATTTTCTTTTGCCTGAAAAAAAATAAAAATAAAAATAAAAATAGAGAGAGAGAGCGCGCGCGCTTTACGACACTAGATAAAACAATAAGTATTTTGCTTATCGTAGACATTTTTGTAACCGTTTTCAAAATTGGACATTCAGTCCGCGGATGATCTTTTGAAGACTCCGTGAGGAACTGAGTTCTCTACGACAAAATTGTCTAAGACGTGCAAATTACCTTTCATTGTGACTAGTGTCGTAAAATACTCTAACAAAAGATCGTAGTTGATGGGAATCGAATTTGATACCTCTTCTCAATAATTCGAATGTTGATATCTATACTACTTATAATGCATGTTGACACTTCCCTCTTATTAAATTTTTAAGATTTCCTAAAATAGATTTTTAAGTAAATACAAGTAATAAAACACAAAGCACAAGTATGTAAAGCACAATGATTTTAAGGTCAACAATCTATTCAATACATACAATTAATACACAATTAATTCACCCCTTCATCAAAATATACAATCATTTAACCATAATATACAAGCTAATCAAGCTACTAAGCCAAGTACTTAAAAATAAAGCCATTAGCTGGGCACAGTGGTCGGTCGACCGGACCGGTCGCCCCTGCGCTGACCGAGTCGCCGCCACTGCAACCACAAGATCGATGAAGGTCGGACGGCTCCAAAATTCACAAACCAGTCACTCCCTCGACCGATTAATGCATTCCACAAAAGAAGAAAAAAAATGTACCGTTACATATCAAAATAAAAACGAAGATAAAACGAAATAAGAAAATAACAATCATCAATTAAGCCAAAACAAACATCAAACTTATTCAATGAGTAAACTGCAAAAATGGTCCTTGTGGTTTCCTGAGATTGCAAAAATAGTCACTGTGTTTGGCTAATTGCAAAAATAGTCACTGTGGAGCAAAAGTTTTCATCATTTTGGTCCCTGGTTTTAACTGGCGTTAAATGATTCCGTTAGAAGTTACACATTTAGCCCCTGTGGCCCATGACCATTGCAGCGTCCATCCTTCTTTCGTCCCTTTTATGTTTTCATCCGTTTTTACGCGTTTTCGTCCATTTTCGCGTGTTTTCGTCTGTTTTTTATGGTTTACTTTGTTTTGTTTCTACTTTTTCGTCTGTTTATTGACGTTTTCGTCTGTTTTTTTTACGTTTTCGTCCGTTTTTTATGTTTTCGTCCGTTTCATTACGTTTTTGTCCGTATTTTTACGTTTTCGTCTTTTTTTTTACGTTTTCGTCCGTTTTTTTACGATTTCATCCGTTTTTTTAAGTTTTCGTCCGTTTCTTTACGTTTTGCTCCGTATTTTTACGTTTTCGTCTGTTTTTTTACGTTTTCATCTATTTTTTTATGTTTTCGTCTGTTTTTTTACGTTTTCGTCTGTTTTTTTACGTTTTCATCTATTATTTTACGCTTTAGTCCGGTTTATTACGTTTTCGTCCATTTTTTTACGATTTCATCAGCTTTTTTACGTTTTCGTTCGTTTTCTTATGTTTTCGTCTGTTTTCTTACTGTTTTTTTCTTTTATTTTTTCGTTTTCGTCCATTTTTTTATGTTTTTGTCCGTTTCATTATGTTCCCGTCCGTATTTTTACGTTTTCGTCTGTTTTTTACGTTTTCATCTATTATTTTACGCTTTAGTCCGGTTTCTTACGTTTTCGTCCATTCCTTCACACAATGATATCAAAATCATTGCCTTCTTCACTGCTAGTTCCTTGTTCTTCTTGTTCTTCATTGCCATTCATCCTAACACCAAACCTGCCCATTCCTTGCTCTGATTGTCCATCCCTAACTGCTCCATCCTGCAAGTCTTGTGAGTTCCTTTGTTCTGCAGTCCTACTACTTTCTCCTACTTCTTTGTAAAAAAACGGATGAAATTGTAAAAACGGATGGAACATACATAAAAAACGGATGAAATTGTAAAAAAACTGATGAAAACGTAAAAAACCAGACAAAAACGTAAAAATACGGACGGGAACATAATGAAACGGACAAAAACATAAAAAAATGGACGAAAACGAAAAAATAAAAGAAAAAAACAGTAAGAAAACAGACGAAAACATAAAAAAACGAACGAAAACGTAAAAAAACTGATGAAATCGTAAAAAAATGGACGAAAACGTAATAAACCGGACTAAAGCGTAAAATAATAGATGAAAACGTAAAAAAACAGACTAAAGCATAAAAAAATAGATGAAAACGTAAAAAAAACAGACGAAAACGTAAAAATACGGAGCAAAACGTAAAGAAACGGACGAAAACTTAAAAAAACGGATGAAATCGTAAAAAAACGGACGAAAACGTAAAAAAAATAGACGAAAACGTAAAAATACGGACAAAAACGTAATGAAACGGACGAAAACATAAAAAACGGACGAAAATGTAAAAAAAACAGACGAAAACGTCAATAAACAGACGAAAAAGTAAAAAAAAAACAGAGTAAACCATAAAAAACAGACGAAAACACGCGAAAACGGACGAAAACGCGTAAAAACGGATGAAAACGTAAAAGGGACGAAAGAAGGATGCACGCTCCAATGGTCATGGGCCACAGGGGCTAAATGTGTAACTTCTAACGGAATTATTTAACGCCAGTTAAAACAAGGGACCAAAATGATGAAAACTTTTGCTCCACAGTGACTATTTTTGCAACTAGCCAAACACAATGACTATTTTTGCAATCTCAGGAAACCACAGGGACCATTTTTGCAGTTTACTCTTATTCAATCTATGGTTCACGAACAGAAAGTATATAGCAACAATAAAACGCAACATCTACATCTACCTCAGTTCTAACCCCATCTCAAAACCACCATCACGGTCAACACAACATAAAACCTTAAGAGAGTTTTCGTTTGATATTCAAGAAAAGGGTCTGATTTTCTTGCAAACATAGATTGTTGGTTATGTTCGGTTATCAAGATAAGAAAGAAAGGAAGAGTATGTGATGTTTGTGTGGCTGCAAATCATGGCTGCGTAGTTTTGTGAGGGAAATTAGGGCAGGAATGAGGTAACTTAGGTTTTGTAAACGTCTTTATAAGTCCTAACATTTGGGTTATATACCGGTTTGGTTGTTAATTGGGCTGGCCAAATGATATCACAAATTGTTTGGTAGGTTTTGTAAACGTATTTATAAGTCCTAACATTTGGGTTATATACCGGTTTGGTTGTTAATTGGGCTGGCCAAATGATATCACAAATTGTTTGGTAGTTTTATCATGGGCCTTAATAGATATTGATGATTAAAGTTTGTTTAGGCCGAAAATGATTTTAGACTAATTCAAGGTAATTGAGCCGTATATTATTTGTATGGTATAATTGATTTTGGGCTAATTTTGATATTTGGTTCATGTGAATAGTGTATATTGAAAATGAAAATGTATGGGATATATATAGTGTAAAAAAGATGGATTTTTTTGAAATAAAAATAAAAATATAAATGTCGGTCGCCTTACTGTGCCTAAAAAGTCGCATGTAGGTCCGAAAATTTAAAGGTGATTATGCTGAAGGAAAGAATCAAGATTTCTGTTTGTGGTAGCTTCGGTTAACAGAAAATGAAATTATACTAATGCTTTTTTATTTTTTTATGGGTCCCAGTACCGTCTTCCACGATGTATGGGGAGGTTGAGATGTAGACAGTCTTACCCCTACCTAAGGTCGAGAGGCTTCTTACAGTTCTATCTAAGATAGGGAAGGACCTCCGGCCTTTTGTAGGGAGTGAGGATCGAACCATTGACCTCTAAGTTAAGAGGCAAGGGGTTTTCCAACTGATCCAACCCTAAAATTATTGTTATTTGTAAATTAATTGTTAAAAAAATATGACCGCATAACATCACATTACCAGAAAATATAGTCACATGGTACCCGCCGCCGCATCATGCGAGTACCTTGCTAGTGGTATAAAATGGATGTAGACAATAATGTTAAATATTCTTACTAAAGATTTTTTATTTTTCCTTCTAAACATGAATAAATCATATAGAGCGTGTTTGAGATTGCAGTTTTATTCTACTTCTGCTTAAAAATAAGTACCTATAAGTTGCTTAAAAATAAGCGCTTTATAGCTAGTGTTTGGACTTGCGTATTTTGTAAAACTTCTAAAAATATTTGGGAAAATGATTATTTTGATAGAAATTCTCAATTGAATTTATTTATAAATTGTTTCAAGTCGAAAAACTGTTTTACTGCTAAAAAACATATAAAGCTGAAACAACAAGCAAATTTCAAACGCTCGCATAAGTCATAACAGATGATTTTGCATGGTGTANGTTTTAGACTAATTCAAGGTAATTGAGCCGTATATTATTTGTATGGTATAGTTGATTTTGGGCTAATTTTGATATTTGGTTCATGTGAATAGTGTATATTAAAAATGAAAATGTAGGGGATATATATAGTATAAAAAGATTGATTTTTTTTTGAAATAAAAATAAAAATATAAATGTCGGTCGCCTTACTGTGCCTAAAAGGTCGCATGTAGGTCCGAAAATTTAAAGGTGGATTATGCTGAAGGAAAGAATCAAAATTTATGTTTGTGGTAGCTTATGTAGGTCCGAAAATTTAAAGGTGATTATGCTGAAGGAATGAATCAAAGTTTCTGTTTGTGGTAGCTTCGGTTAACAGAAAATGAAATTATACTACTGCTTTTTTATTTTTTTATGGGTCCCAATACCGTCTTCCACGATGTATGGGGAGGTTGAGATGTAGACAGCCTTGCCCCTACCTAAGGTAGAGAGGCTGCTTACATTTCTATCTAAGATAGGAAAGGACCTCCGGCCTTTTGTAGGGAATGAGGATCGAACCATTGACCTCTAGGTTAAGAGGCAAGGGGTTATCCAACTGATCCAACCCTAAAATTATTGTTATTTGTAGATTAATTGTTAAAAAAATATGGCCGCATAACATCACATTACCAGAAAATATAGTCACATGGTACCCGTCGCCGCATCGCGCGGGTACCTTGCTAGTGGTATAAAATGGATGTAGACTATAATGTTAAATATTCTTACTAAAGATTTTTATTTTTCCTTCTAAACATGAATAAATCATATAGAGCGTGTTTGAGATTGCAGTTTTATTCTACTTCTGCTTAAAAATAAGTACCTATAAGTTGCTTAAAAATAAGCGCTTTATAGCTAGTGTTTGGACTTGCGTATTTGGTAAAACTTCTAAAAATATTTGGGAAAATGATTATTTTGATAGAAATTCTCAATTGAATTTATTTATAAATTGTTTCAAGTTGAAAAACTGTTTTCCTGCTAAAAAACATAAAAGCTGAAACAACAAGCAAATTTCAAACGCTCGCATAAGTCATAACAGATGATTTTGCATGGTGTATTTGATTCGTGTTTTTAAGATGATAAATTGTTATTTTGGCTTTAAGCGGTAATAATCACTCAATATTATTTGAATAACAATAACCTAACTTAAATTAATACAAAGTATATAATTTATTATATTTCAAATTTTAGTCTAATACAAGTCGGAGAAAATTGATTATCAAAATAGACTTCAATTAATATAATTGTTTACAACATTTTTTACTACCTCAAATTGACAAGTCACCAACGACTTAAGATCAATACAACAATACTCAATCTCGTCAAAATGATATACGAATTAGATGATAAAAGGACCGATTTCAGATAAACATCGATACTCAAAACTAGATATGGCAATTTAAATCCTATTGGTTAAACATGAGTCTAGTTGGTTAACATGGACCGACGAAACCAATCTAAACCCAGACTAACCCATCTAAACCTAGAAACATTTAAAACCATACCATGTTTCTAGATGACCCAAACCAACATATGGTCCGACCCGGCCCGACCCACCAACGTTAATTGGCACAACTTCAACCAATATTTGTACCTTGGTTAATCCAAGGATCAACTATGTAAATAATTCACACAAAAACCCACTAAACGACACCGTATCACTAAATACCCCACTTCTCTCCGCCTATAAATACTCATCAGCCGCTATCACTTTCACACCTTTTTTTCAAATCACTTTTAATCGAATTCGATAACTAAATAAGCGAAAATGTCGGGCAAAGGAGCAAAAGGTTTAATAATGGGGAAGAACACAGCTGTTGCTTCGCTCAACAAGGAGAAGGACAAGAAAAAAGCTACCTCGCGCTCTTCGCGCGCTGGTCTTCAGGTATTCATGCGAGAGCGTGTGTTTGCATGGTTTGTTTTCGTATCGTATTTGGTTGTTTATTTGTAGGTTTATGTTGATTGATCGTATTATATTGTATCGTATGTGTAGATTTAGATTTAGGGTTAGGGTTAGGGTTAGGGCTAGGTTTAGATATTGTGCATGAATATTTAAGTGGTTATTATTAGGTTCGTATATCGGCTTAGTAAATAATGATTGATAGATTTACGTATGTTTAGTTTTGATCTGCGAGTGTGTTTATTGATTATGTATGTTTCGTGATTTTATAGATTTGTTTTGATGATTTAATTAGCATTTATTTGTAGATTTTAAGACGATGATGTTTATGTATAAGCAAATAGATTTTTAGTATATGTATACGAGTGTGTCTGTGTTTTTATCGATTCTACATGTTGATTGGTAATTCAGTCCTTTTTTTTTAAGGATAAAAAGTTATTATTATTAGGCTTGATCTAATGGTCACCAGACCCATCACGGCACCATCACCACATCACACACAAACATACGGTACCTCACTAAAACGTAAATATATCCCACATACACTTACGCATACAAAAGCAAATAATTAATTTGGTTTGAACGGGTGTCGAAAGTGGCCATACCACGCATGGTGGAGGGGGCAGAATGGCCCTCACTCGTGGTGGTGCCTCCTTCACTTGTGGTGGAGGGCACCATTATGCATGGTCTTATGAAAATTGACCGGTGGTGATTTAATTGATGTATGTAGAATGTGGACTCTGCATTTGTGTGGTTTTTTTGTTTTTCATTGACGATGGAATCGTTTATTTGTATGGTTAAGACAATGAATTGAAAGGTAAGTAGAGATGATTGATCGATCAGTGTTGGTAGAATTATAGATTACGCATGTTAATTAGTTGTGTTTTTTTATAGAGCATGACTGAATAGTTTAATTGTAGATTTAAGATACTCAGTACGTAGTGATGTTTAGTTTTGATGAACCAGGCTTTTAGATGTGTTGCTACATAGAATAGTGACTAGTGACTATCAATGGATGTTTAGTATTAAACTATTAATACATACAATCCATCGTGTGTCTGTGTCTGCAGAGTCTGCATATGTTCTGTTTGTACAGACTCTGATTGACCTAATGACCTTTAATCGGTGATTAAACGGTTTTTGTGTAGATTAATTAAGACTTTGATGTAACTTAATAAGCAACTAGCAGTTAACTAAAAAGCTACCGATTTAAACACACATCAAACAAACCCCATTCTTGCCTTCTGCAGCTATTTCTTGTTTTTGTGCAAAAATGGGGGTCTGTTTGCAAGAAAAAATGGTCTGATATGTATCATCGAAGTTACTCTCAAACTGTTCATTGATCTTGTAATATTTGCATCAAATATTGAATCTTATACCTTTAAGAAAACATCCTGCAGTTTCCAGTTGGTCGTATTCACCGTTTACTAAAAGAAAGAACAACATCAAACGGGAGAGTTGGAGCCACAGCTGCTGTCTACTCAGCAGCCATCTTGGAATACTTAACCGCAGAGGTTCTTGAGTTAGCTGGTAATGCAAGCAAAGATCTCAAAGTGAAACGTATCACCCCACGACACTTACAGCTTGCAATTCGTGGTGATGAGGAACTCGACACCCTGATCAAAGGAACCATTGCTGGTGGTGGAGTCATTCCTCATATCCACAAGTCACTCATCAACAAAACTGGGAAAGAGCAGTATTAATTCATTAATTGGTCTATTGGACTACGTATCTAGCTAGTACGTAGATGATCGACATGGTTGGGTTTAGGATGGTCAAAACCACAAGATTGGATTGTTTATGATTGATTATGGTTCGAGCTACGATATGATTGCTGGTTTGGATCATGTGACAGTGTCTCGATTTCAAGTGTCCTGGCACTTTCTTGTTCTTGTTAGAATTCGGTTCTCGTTTTTATGCACTAGTTAACTATTTTTTTTGGATGAAGAATTTGGGGCTAAAATCCAGTTTGGAAACTAATTTGCTTTCACTGAAATTTATATGTTTTGGTTACTAGTTGCTTCACTAATTTTGGCAAAACTATATAAAAATCGTACTTAACACACATAACATATTTAATTTGCTGATGAATTGAAGCCATATCATCTTCACTTGATCAACATAAGCTAAATTGCGGAAACTTGCTGATGAAGCANTTTGGATCATGCGACAGTGTCTCGATTTTAAGCGTCCTGGCACTTTCTTGTTCTTGTTAGAATTTGGTTCTTGTTTTTATGCACTAGTTAAATATTTTTTTGGATGAAGAATTTGGGACTAAAATCCAGTTTGAAAACTAAGTTGCTTTCACTGAAATTTATATGTTTTGGTTACCAGTTGCTTCACTAATTTTGGCAAAACTATATAAAAATCGAATTAAACACACATAACATATTTAATTTGCAATTGAATTGAAGCTATATCATCTTCACTTAATCAACATAAGCTAAATTGTAGAAACTTGCTGATGAAGCATCATACTCATACTAGAATGTTGAATTGATATTTTGTATAAGTTTACAAAGGTTAACAGCGTTTAGAGGAATATAGACCTATTATAAAAATAATGAATTTTTTTTTAACCTTTAGCACTAGAATTGTGTGGAATAAATATGCAATTCCTCTATTTGTTAAAAGTCGTTAGATTGCGAGTTTTCTAGTGGTTGGTTGTTATTCATTAGATTAAATTGATATTGGTCATCCATTTAAAAGGTGGGTGCATATAAAAAGGGGAGGCCTTATGTGACAAGCATTTTAAAGTTGCGTCAATGATGGTAACTGCCTCACTCTTGTCAAAAACTCAAAATAATCTTTCAAGCATAAATAATGTGTAAGATTCCATGTTTATATATTTGCTCTGTCAAGAGCAAATTGCAATACTTACATCAAAAAACGACTAAAAACGACATATCGTCACAAACACACTTGGTGACGACACTTAGTGTAAATTGGTGACGACTTAGTCGTCACGAAAGGTGTTTTTATTTGTAGTGTAAATAGTAAGCTTATAAGCCTACTTTTTAATATGTGTGATTAGTTTATTATAGTGAAAGAAGTTAAATGACCAAAAAGTAGGGTGTGTTTGGTTTAGAGTACTTTAAGGGCCCGTTTGGTTTGTCGGTGGGTTTAGAGTTTCAGGGTGCGTTTGTTTAGAGTTTTAGGGTGCGTTCATCGGTGGGTTTAAGATTAAGATTTTGATTTGGTTTAGGATTAGGATTTTATGTAGGAGAGAAAAAATAATATTTTAATTGATATTATAATTAACTTGTATTTAAATATTATATTTTAATATAAATATTACTCCCTTCGTCCCAATTTATAAGTCCATTTTCTAGTTTTTGGTTGTCCTAAAACACTTGTCCATTTTCCTATTTCAACCAATCAAATGACACTTTAGTGGAGAGAGAATATATATTTGATTGATGAATAAATTAGTTACTGGGAATTTATTAAACTTTGTGCAAAGTCAAAGTGGACTTATAATTTGGGACGGAGGGAGTAAAAAGATGTGAAGAGAAAAAAGTTGACCCTATAGGTTTTGGGTAAAACCTTACACTTTGGTAGGATTGGAAAAATGTGGGCCTCATGGATTTTGAAAAATGCATTTTAACAACCAAACAACATTTTATTACCTTCATTCCCAAATCCAACACCCACACCCCCAACCAAACGGACCCTAAATACCATTTCATTTTTCATTTATTCTATTTGCAATCATTCTTCTTTCTCTCTTTCACTTGTAACCATTTACAATTCAACTATCATACAACTATCCTTTGTTAATCATTTCGTGTTTCCTCTTATTACTTGGAATGACTAATTTTGATCAATTCTATCCACATTTCATCTATAGATATTTTAGCACATTTCACCCGTATATTGATTTGGTTAATTCAAAATGCGTTGGAAACGATTTCTTGTGAGGGCATAGCTAACCGGAAAGAAAGAGACAAAAAGAAGAAAAACGGATCGAACAAACGACCACTTGTATATTGAAAGTGAACTTAACCAAATAGACTACATGCGCTTTTGGCGAATATAGTCCGTCTACTAACTCTTAAATTTGAAACAATATATACTAAAAGAAAAATTAATAAACGTTGATTTGGCGCCCCGCCTTGATATGAAACAATTCCGGTAACCGAAAATAACATACACACCTTTAAATTCAACAGAATCAATTACCATATCAACCAACCGCTTATAATTCTTTTATAAGCTCGCTACACGCACACCCCCCCCCCCTATATATTCCCGTAAACTCATCACACACATACATTCACATTCCTTTCTATCCCAGTAACCTAATCTCAAAAATTAAAATGAACTCAATCATTCTCTTCTTGTTGGTGTCGATCTATCTGAACGTGCTAAGATCGTCATCTCCCACTATTTACTAACTCCACATTTAAACGCTTCCAACTATTTCCCGCGAAAATCACATCCATTATTCATGATGAGAGAAAATCATTTTCACGAAATCCAAACACCTAAATCCTCTCGCAAAGCTAAATCATTTAATCCTCATTTTAAGAAGCTAAATAATCACAATCAAAAGGTGAATTAATCTCATTAATTATCAGTTCACACTATTTTCAATCAATAGTTATCATAATTTGTATATAAATGTATGTTAATTTGAGTGATTTTGCCAAATTTTGAGTTATTTTGATTGCTAATTATTATATAAATTTTGAAGGAGTTAATGTAACAGATAGTTAAGAAGAATTTAAGCTCTGTTTTCAAAGTGTTTTATCATAGTTTTGGCTTTAAGTTTGTTATCGTTATTTGATATGCTTATGAGCGTATTGGTTTAATGAGGCTAAATTTTGATCAAGATTTGGTTTCGGAAGATGCGTTGTTGGCGACTCAACATTCAAAAGAGTTAGTTTAAAGGATAATTTGTTTGATGTTAAATTTTACGTGTTTACTCGTTTAACGCATTACTGCATTACTGCTTTTATGCGTTTAATGTGTCTTAACGCATTTTAATGCGATTAAAGAGTGGTGTGAATCAAAATGTGAGAAACCAGATGATTGATGTTAGGAATAGTAGTTTAGTATTTTGTTTAATAGTTATCGGATTTAATTGATTTTGATTTGGAATATGTTGTTGAACTTAATTAGAAATACAATAGTAAACTTGAACTCACACACACACATACACAGTAATTATGAACTCTCTACTACTTGGAATAAATCAACAACTACTTTACTAACTTATTTAACATAAACATAACATGGAGGAATACTAATTCAATCTTACAACGAACTTAATTATTCAAACCCAACAAATGTACTCTTAAATGTATATTTATTATTATTATTATTATTATTATTATTATTATTATTATTATTATTATTATTATTATTATTATTATTTTATTATTATTTTTTTTTAAAAAGAATTTTTCAACCTGGTAAAATGCATTACACCAAAAAACATTGAAGTACAAAGGATGAGAGTAAAATGCATTACCCTGGTAAAATTGTAGTTGTTGTAAGGGGTATAAAAGTCTTTCACTATGACAAGTTGACAACCCTAAAATAAGTCCACCTCTCTCAAAATAAGTCACAAATTTTGAGCTTATGAAAACCCCTTCATATAAGAGCATTTTTAGTGGTAACGTGGAGATCCACGTTAAGGCCTTGTTAACTCATGTTAAGCTTGCGTTATTGTTGTTTTGACTTGCGTTAGCTGGGCGTTAACGCGGGGCGTTACCCAGTTAACGTTGAGTTAAGGTGCATTGTTTGTAAATAAAAAAAAAAAAAAAAAAAAAAAAATCACTTTCCCCCCTTAAATGAAGGAGTGTTTTTGTAAATTGTTGTTGAGTTAAGGTTGAGTTATTGTTCTGGTGTTTTTTGTGAGTTAAGGTGAAAGTGTTAAAGCTGATGTGACGCTGACATGGCGTTGCGTTAAGATGTAACTTGTGTTACAATTGTGTATGCTCTAAGCTCATAAACCTAGGTTTAAAAGCTTACCCAAACACTTGTGTTAGCTTATTATGGTTATATCCAAGGCTGTCAAGATCGCGATCCTGCGCAGGATCGTTTTTGTCTTTGCAAGATCGAGATCGTAGGATCGGATCGCGATCCTACCAATTTGTCATATTTTGTAAACAAATGATATACGAGTCAAACTGTTTTACATTTCTACTCAACATCAAAGATAAATTCATACAATATTCTCTTGAAATGACAAAGTTCAAATTTCAAACACCAAAATAATAGTAAAACACAAAAGAGTCAAGTTTCAATCGTTACATTAACGATTTATTGGAATAATATAACATAACATAGGTCCTAAATGCCTCAAAGCATATGAGCCATCAACATGATTTCAAGAAAACAAAAGTTTCATAAGTGGCATTCCAAAACAAACCCTTTGATTAGTTTAATCACAGTGAAGTAAAGTAAATTAAACTATTAAACATTTTTAGACTATAATCTATTTAGAAAAGTAGAAAACTATGTATAAACTATATTCTATTTAGAAAATAAAACAATAGTGGTTTACTCATTAGAAATTAGTAAAACACACGGTTGTTTTTTGGCCTAAGCAAGTGGGATGGNCTTACCCAAACACTTGTGTTAGCTTATTATGGTTATATCCAAGGCTGTCAAGATCGCGATCCTGCGCAGGATCGTTTTTGTCTTTGCAAGATCGAGATCGTAGGATCGGATCGCGATCCTACCAATTTGTCATATTTTATAAACAAATGATATACGAGTCAAACTGTTTTACATTCTACTCAACATCAAAGATAAATTCATACAATATTCTCTTGAAATGACAAAGTTCAAATTTCAAACACCAAAATAATAGTAAAACACAAAAGAGTCAAGTTTCAATCGTTACATTAACGATTTATTGGAATAATATAACATAACATAGGTCCTAAATGCCTCAAAGCATATGAGCCATCAACATGATTTCAAGAAAACAAACGTTTTATAAGTGGCATTCCAAAACAAACCCTTTGATTAGTTTAATCACAGTGAAGTAAAGTAAATTAAACTATTAAACATTTTTAAACTATAATCTATTTAGAAAAGTAGAAAACTATGTATAAACTATAATCTATTTAGAAAATAAAACAATAGTGGTTTACTCATTAGAAATTAGTAAAACACACGGTTGTTTTTTGGCCTAAGCAAGTGGGATGGACTAAAAAAAAAAAAAAAAAAAAGTGAACTCGGATCTCGTGTCGATCTTACGATCTTACGTGCGATCCTACGATCTTACTTACGATCCTACCTCAGATGTGATCCTACACGATTTTGACTGGTGTGCACGTAAGATCGTAACAGCCTTGGTTATATCTATTAGACAATAAAATATATATATTAGGTTTATCCATGAACCATTTATAGGACAAACTACATAAAACTTTAATGGACCTTACACCCACAACCGGCTTAGGCCACACTAATCTTCCCTCACCCCGAAATCTGAGTGGTTAAATCACGAAAGTTCGGATTATATTTGAAAACTATAAGCATTATAGCAATAACTAGTTTATTAATACACCCAATAGCAAGCGGATACAAATCTTCAAACAAAAGTAAACCAAAACCAAAAGCATAAGTAAGCAGCAAAAGCATTAAATTAATATTAATTTGTTGTTGAAGATCTCCGACACCATTAGGAATGGCAATGGGGCGGGTTTAGGGCGGGGCGGCCATCCTCATCTCCAAACCCGATTACAAAAATCATCCCCAAACCCGCCCCAATCCCCATTAGGGGTCTTATCGGGGTGCCCCCCCAAACCCGCCCCGTACCCATTGGGGATCTTATCGGGTTGTCTTCTTTAAGCGTGATGCTACACCAAACTCGTGTTTTTCCCCGTTTATTATTGTTTTTTTTACAATATAAACAATATAATCTTATGCAATAACTTGAAAAATCGAGAGGCCAATATAAATTAAGCATTAGCCTTATTAAGTTTTCTAACAACTATATTAAACATGAAAAATGCTAAGCTACTCGTGCCGCAAATCAATTCTTTAGAACATTATGACACGAAATAAGCTTCCATTCACAATTTTCAATCTTACAAATATTAAAAATCCAATAATTATATCTTTATTAGGTAAGTACCAACGTAGTACTATATGTATAATTTGTATATAAATAGATATGTATGTATGTATGTATGTATGTATGTATGTATAAATACGTGTTGGGGCGGGGATATTAAGCCCCGTCCCGCTCCGAACCCAATAAAAATCCTCGTTAAGGCCCCGAAAGCCGCCCCGTAACCCGATAAGCATGCCCCGCCCCACCCCAAAATGTCCGGTTTTCGGGTTTCCCTGTTGATTCGGGTTTTTTTGCCATCCCTAGACACTATGTTGTATCAAATCTTCAAATAACAACAACAACAAAAGCAAAAATAAGCGGCAAATGCAAAGCGAAGACAAAAAAAATTAATTTGTGGCAGCTGGATTACGGCTGCTCGTGGCGGTCTGTCAGACATACGACGAAGGTGATCTTGGTGGGGTTTATGCATAATTGGAAAAGGAAGAGAACGACGCTAACAACGTCAGTTAACTCCAAATGGTTTGTGAGTTATGGCCAAAACAATAAGCATATAAGGTTTTAGCAAAAAATTTAACCTTTTTTTTATAAAAGAAAAGGGCGAGGACAATGGTTTGACCTCACACTAGCTCATAAATAATCTAAAACATTTTTAACAAATAAATCACCAATACTACAAGGAAGAGTAAAATTCCCTCAATCCTGTTCTTTTGAAGGTAATTTATTATGTAGCAATGCAGAACACAATGCATTCAGCTTCATAGTAGCAACTTCTTCCAGCTTTGATTTGTTGTCACAAATATATGTATACAGTTGAGGGAGCAGATGAAGTTCGATAGCTCATTGAAGACAATTTGCAAATTGAACATTCTTTAACTTCGCCTCATTTGCATATGAGAGAGCTTGGATGTACTTCTCCAATCCGCATGCTCTTTTCTCCTTTTCTAAAGGACATTTACTCTCCATTACAACCTAAAACCAAATATATTCAGTTTCAGTCATTAAAAAAAACCAACAACTACTTTTTATCAACGACTACATCAAAAACATTTATAAACAATAGATCATTTGAAAACAAACCCTAATTCTTTTCAAACAAAAACCCTAATTTTATATACCAATTAACAAAACCCTAATTAATAAAGACCCTAATTGCCATAGTGTAACACCCCCAAATTTTGGAACGTAGCGGAAGATAACTGGGTATTAGTGCATAGCCCAAAGTACAAGTCACGGAAAATGATCCTTCAAAAGAGACGTTTTGAAAATGTTTCACATTTGATACATTAAAACATCAGAGTTTGCAAGAAGGTCCCAACAGTTTTGATAAAATACAATGTTTTCAAAAGATCGCAAATGTTTTAAACATAACATAAAGTTTTAAAAGATAGTCTCTTCAAATGTGAAAATATGCCAATTGATTTGTGCTTAAACACACACCATTTTTATACCGAAAAACACACTAAAATGGACTAATAACGATAAAATATGTGAAGTTATATTGCAAATATGTTTGGAATGTGTTATTATGTCTTGAGGTACAATGGTTTGAAAACAAAGCAAAAACAGTGATTTTCGGATGTGTTTAGACGACGTTCTCACGTTTAGCGAAATTCGAACTTCAAAATTCGGAAAAATTCCCCGAATACTCCATTGGAATGAGCACGAAATTACGAGTCAATCAATGACACATCACGTTTAAACCAATCAATCAATGACACATCATTTTGTGGATGATATTGTGTAAGTCTTTTTGTGGTTGTAGCATTGCTTTTTAGTAAAAGGCTTTAAATTTTTTAGGGCAAAATATTTATTAATGTACTGAACTTGCCACGTTTGTGACTTCCGTGTAGCGAAATTTTTTTTTTCCTTATATGGGTACTAAAATGCCATTTTTTGGTCTTTTTGATGTACTTTTGGACATTTTTGCCCTTGGACTTTTAAAATTTTGAGGGGCAAAAACGTCCAAAAGTACATCAAAAAGACGCAAAAATGGCAGTTTAGTACCCATATAAGAAAAGTTTTGTTTTCAGTACACGAAAGTTACATTTGTGGCAAGTATGATACATTTTTAAAGATTTTGCCCAATTTTTAAGCAAAAAACATTAAAACAAAGACAAATAACCTCATCACCAACTTGTACCTTACAGTACAACCAAACACTACATCACAAAACAAAACCATTTTGTTTAAACACTGCATCACACAGCAGTCTCCATAACTTCCGGTGAGTCAGTTAGGGTTTCCTAAATGACGATCGACGAGGAGAATTCAATCTACGTCGGAAACTTACCGTACGACGCAAATGAAGACTCTATCCGTACCGTTTTCGATATTTACGGTCCAATTATCTCCGTTAGGGTATACACAGATTTTTTTAACTGTGTGTTTTTTTTCACCTTTTAACTGTGTGTGTGTGAATTTGTATGTATTAATATATGTGAAGTTTTAATTTATATCGTGGTAGCAGTAGTAGCCGTTAGCAGTAGCTGTTTATTTTATAAAAGTGTTTGGTAATGTAACTGTAGCCGTAACCCCTAACTATAAAGTGTAATTGTAATTATTTTATTTATTTATTTATTTATTTATTTATTTATTATTATTATTTGATAACCATGGTTTCCGACCTTTTTGACCGACTAATCCACGGGGTTTGAACCCACCGCCACAGACTCAAACCAGGTGAAGCCCTCCCTTTTCAGGAGGTTGGCGTGGCCACTTAAGGTTGTTTGCACCTAGCAGGAATTGAACTTGAGACCTTACACATTTTAGAGTGATAGTCACAAGCCCTTTTACCACTAGGCCACCCTTAAGTGGTTAATTGTAATTCTATTTTAGTAGTAGCTATTTGTTTCATAAAAGTGTTTGGTAACGTAACTGTAGCCGTAACTATAAAGTGTAATTATAATTATATTTTAGTAGTAGCTATTTTTTTTTTTTTTTTTTTGTATAAAAGTGTTTGGTAACGTAACTTGTAGCTGTAACTATAAATGAATTGTAATTGTATTTTTAGTAGTACCTATTTTGTTTTATTAAAGTGTTTGGTAACGTAACTGTAGTTTGTGTATGTAATTATATTTTAGTAGTAGCTATTTGTTTTATTAAAGTGTTTGGTAACGTAACTGTAGTTGTAATTGTAATTATATTTTAGGAGTAGCTGTTTCTTTTATAAAAGTGTTTGGTAATGTAACTGTAGCAGTAACTATAAAGTGTAATTGTAATTGTATTTTAGTAGTAGCTATTTGTTTTATTAAAGTGTTTGGTAACGTAACTGTAGTTGTGTAATTGTAATTATATTTTATGAGTAGCTGTTTCTTTTATAAAAGTGTTTGGTAACGTAACTGTAGCCGTAACTATAAAGTTTAATTGTAATTATATTTTAGTAGTAGCTATTTGTTTTATTAAAATGTTTGGTAACGTAGCTGTAGTTGTAATTGTAATTATATTTTAGGAGTAGATGTTGTTTTATAAAAGTGTTTGGTAACGTAATTGTAGCCGTAACTATAAAGTGTAATTGTAACATATTTTAGGGGGTGTTTGTTTAAGTTTATATGTGGTTTATGAGCTTATTTGTTTTTGGGCTTATATTTCATAAGCCCGAATTTTTGGGCTTATTTTGAGACTTGTGGGCTTATATAAGTTTATTACGATATGATAAACTTTTATGAGGCAATAAGTCTCAAATTAAGCCGAAAAATTGAGGCTTATGCAATATAAGCCGAAACTAAATAAGCTTATAAGCCAACGTATAAGCTTAAACAAACACCCCCTTAGTAGTAGCTGTTTGTTTTATAAAAGTGTTTGGTAACCTAACTGTAGCTGTAATTATAAAGTGTAATCATATGGTAGCTGTTTTAATTTATAAAAGTGTTTGGTAACGTAACTGTAGTTGTAATTGTAATGATATGTTAGTAGTAGTTGTTTGTTTTATTAAAGCGTTTGGTAAGGTAAGTTGAATGCTTATTTTATTAGTGTTTTGAATAGGAGTGTTTATGCAAAATTGAGAAGATAAATGCTCGTTGCCGAACAAGCATTATATTCTAAAATGCTCTTAAAAGCTCGTTGCCAAACACTGCCGTAACTTGTTGAGTTGATTGATGTGATTGATGCTTGTTTGGAAACGAGTGTTTAGCTTTTGGATTGTGTTTAAACGACGCTAATGAAAGAATCGTTTAGCGTTAGCGTGTACCTTTTGCACTATTTTACACTTTATAATTACATATACACAGCAATGTTACCAAGCACTTCCATAAAACAATGTTAATTGATTGATTTACATGTTTTTGTTTTATAAAAGCGTTTGGCGACGTAGTTGTATGTGTAACTATAAAGTGTAAAATGACGTAAAAGCTAAATGCTTATATTATTAGTGTTTTAAATAGAAGTGTGTAAACAAAATGAAAAAGGTAAATGCTTGTTGTGTAACAAGCAATATATTCTGAATGCTAAAGGTATTTAAAAGCTTGTTGCCAAACATGGTTGTGATTTTTGTTATGTTTTGATGACAATTTGATGTCTGTAGTCTGAGTTTTGTTCAACGCGGTTTGATAACTGAAATGAATGACAATTAGTGTAAAATTGTTAATGGAATAATGTGGTGAGTAGTGAGTTGAATTGGTTGTTGGAGAGTAGCTTTGATTTTGAACAGTTGATCTATGGTTTCGAGTCTGATGTTGATTGAATGTTTGCTTTTAGTGATTGTGAGGACTGTTAGTTTTAACTGTGTGAAAATCTGTATCAGTGTAAATATTTTTAGTTTTTTAGGTTTTAAGTGCTTGTGAAAGAATTGTGAATTGAGATAGGATTGAATCTCTTAGATTGAATTCAGTGGGTGTTTGGATGAGCTTATATTCCGGACTTATGGGCTTTATTTGAATTTGTAAAATTTTATAAGGCTACATTTTCTCGCTTATGAGCTTATGGATTTATATAAGCCATAAGATCAAAAGTTGATGAGCTCATAAGGCAAAAAAAAAAAAAAAAAAAAAAAAAAAGAACGCTTTGACCTTTCAGATATGTTGTACCATCTTGTTCTTATACCCCAAGGAATATTGAATTCAAATAGACGTGCAATGTTTATATTAGATATTAAAAAGGTACTGAAGTTCATTATAAGATCATATGAAAATCAAAGAAACATCATAAATTGTTTTGGAAAATCAGATAAGTTGTGCACAAATGTCATTTTTTTTATCATCACCTAGCATGACACGATAAACTACTCCTAGCATGACAATAAGGTAAATCACACTNATGTTCTACTTTTATATGTCAAAATACAAAATTTCTGATTAAAATGTCTTAATTAAAGTGCAAAATTATGACTATGATAGCTAATTGTTTTATAAAAGAAGATATTTACTTATGGTACTGTCAAAACAGTATTTGTGGAACATTCAAGTTGAAATCTGACTTTATGAAAGCAAGTTCATAATGTGAAATAAATCCCATAAATATTATTAAAAAATATTAGTTTTACCGATACTATTTATCCATCTATTTTTGCGTATTCATCTCCCAGGTTTTTCGTATGGAAGAGCTTGTTAAAGAGAGAGGTGATCATGTATCTAAGCTGCAAGAGAAGTCTCAGGTCTTAATTCATCTGCATTCTTTACAGCACCTTACGATTTTGTGTCATATGCTCATAGTTAGAGGTGGCAAAATAGGCAGGTTAGGTAATGGTTCAAAACTTGAAATTTTGGTAGGGTGGGAGTCAGGTTGGATTGGCCCAATGGTGATACACTTATACGTCCAAAGACTCCGAACTTTGTGATTTTGTTTTTAAATAGTTAATGTCAAACATATAGAACTCTTTAAATATACATTAGATATAGGAAGTTTTATACCATAGAAAATCTACTTCAGATGACCTATGGCCTCTGGGTCATTTGGGTCATTTCCTTTTATGTTTTTGACTTTCTGGTACCAGTTGACCAGTTAGAGATAAACGATAACCCATCTTCTAACCCATTGGTTAGTAAATGGGTTAAATTTGCCACCTTTAAATTGCTCATAGGAAGCTTGTTAGATTCTAACCTTCTTCGGTTCTGCTTCACTGACCTCTGTTTAATGGGTTGCAGAAACTAGAGGATGCACTCGCATCTGCTAAGAAGCTCACTTCAAATCGTAAGAAGCAGCTATCTAAGGTGCTGATTGATAAATGTTTTATTCTTGTCATGTACTCAACTTCGTATAGTTTTGTTGTAATTCATGCTTTATAGTTTGTTTGTGCAGCTGCATAAATGTTTCCTAAATATGAAAGAATATGGCGAGAAACTTAGAAGCTCTGAAGAGGAACTTCAGGTTAGTTTCTCTTTTTGTTGCTATGACTTCAAGTATTATATAAAAATGGGTCAAGTCCGTTTATATTTTATTGAAAATGAAATAGAAGGGTCAAACTAAAAATTGGCTAAAAATGAAATGCGTCAATGCTGGTCAAATGTTGCTAATATGTATTCAAATGCTTACAGTGTCTTGATATCTCTAATATTATATGATTTACCCTATATTATAAGTGATATAGTTTTTTGAGTAAATTACATCATTGGTCCCCAAACCGGACTAAATTCACGCATTTGGTCCTAAATACTCAAAATTCGCAAGTTTAGTCCCAAACTTTTTCATTAACTACGGTTTTGGTCCTAATTTGGTAACGCTCGTTAGTTTTCTCGTTAGCTGCAAGGGCCTTTTCGTCTTTTCTTGTCCAAACACCCCAATTACACTGTCGGTCCTTGAACTTTCAAATTCTAGAATTATAAAATCCAACCACCTCTCTTCTTCAACCTCTCACCCACCACCACCCTCTGTTCACCACTGCTCCTACCAGGCTGTCACCACCACCACCACCACTGTCGCCGTCACTATTATTCAGACGACAGTCATTTGTGTGATGACTAAAATGGACATTTGTGTATATTATTGAAACGATAATAAAGTATTCAACCACCGTATTTAAGTTTATTTCTATTTTGTGCAATTTTTCGGTGATTTGATCAGCATAACTGTTTCTATTGAACAACTCCTTACTCTTTCAAGGCATGTATGGTTAGTGTCAAAGATTCACATATCCCTTTTCTTTGTAAGAATATTGAGACAGATGCTCCTCACCTTTATAATCATAAAGCCACAGTCCAATACCTTTTCTATTGTTCCTCTTTTTTCATCAAATTAAAGCAAGCAGGAACATCTAATATTTTTCTCTTGCCTCAACCATGCTCTCAAAGGACATCATGCTGCATCACTAGTGCATATGGCTACGATATCTGTACCGTTGCTGACTTGTCACCTTATTTTCCTATGTGGCTGCATCACCTGTCCCCATTATCAAGCCATGCACGCCCTTCACTTGTATTTACACACTCTCACTTGTGCATTAACAAGGCTGGAACGAGTTCAATGTTGGCTCACAGCTTTTCCTCATTGATAAATATGGAGACTAAGTTTCTCAATTTCATACTTACTCCAAACACAGCAATTTTCCAAGTCTTGCTTAAAACAACAAGCTTTTTAGATCCATAATTTTTCTGCTCTTTAATAAGTACCAGAACCCTTACTTGAAAAATGTCTCTTGCTTCCAAAAATTTTGCGACCTTGTGGTGCACTAAACAATTTAATGGAAACAATGATGATGATGAAAGAGTATTCTACGCACCATCGCCATGTTTAGAGGCAGATGGTGATGATGGTGATGGAGATTACGACTATGCCCCAGCGGCATCACTAGAAGGTGATGATGATGATGACAGTGGCTATGATTTTGCTCCAGCAGCCTAAGTTCATTACTCTAGCTACGTAACATTTACTCTGTTATTAGAGATAGTGATTAAATGTCTCCACAATTTAGGAACTTGATGCCACTTACAAGGTCCTGTTAATGTTTTCTTTTCTCTTCTATTTGGTTGGTAGTTTTTTTTGGAGAAGCTTATGCTAACAAACTCTATGTAAGGATCAATGGTCACGGAATAACTTGTTGTGCTAATCTTTGATTCGCTTTTCAACCTCTATAAATGATTTGAGATCTCATTTTGTAATTCTAGTAGGTCAATTATGACTGGAGGATTTAATATATATCTCGATTTCAACGGTTAAAATTATGCAAGCATTCTAAGCTATTCATTGCCTTATATGTCCAATTGGCTTATACTTTAAAACATATGCAATTATGTGAAAGTGTAAGGTTCACCATACGTTTATTAAATGGCTTACGAGGGTTCATCATCATCATCATCATCATCATCATCATCATCATCATCATCGTCATATTTTACTATTTATTGTTTGCTATTTATCATTATTATATTGAGGTCATTATAAAAAGGCATTATACTGAGAGTTTTAGTATCCTATCAACACAATTATGTGTTCGTCTCGAGCACCAAAGCTTAATTAAATGTACCTTGGCGAGTGAATTAACTTTTCAGGCAACAGAATATGTATTAAATCATTTACAGAACGATGTTTTTCGTCGATACAACAAAATTTAGTGGCGTTACTATTAGTCACTAGAAAAGTCATCATTGGTTCATTGACTACTTTCTTGTGATGACAACGGAGAAGCTTTGTCTTTTAGACAGATGTTTGACTCACAAAATCCTGGGCATGTTAAGGTTTAATCATAATTATCGTTTCAATAAATACACAAATGTCCACTTTAGTCATTACACAAATGATTATCGTTTGAATAATAGTGAGGGCGACGGTGGTGGTGGTGAACAGAGGGTGGTGGTGGGTGAGAGGTTTAAGAAGAGAGGTGGTTGGATTTTAAAATTATGGAATTTGAAACAGGGACCAACGTTGTAATTGGGGTGTTTGGACAAGAAAGGCCGAAAAGACGAAAAAAGCTAACGACATTTTTAACGAGCGTTACCAACATAGGACCCGCAACGTAGTTAATGAAAAAGTTGGGGACTAAACATGCGAATTTTGAGAATTCAGAACCAAATGCGTGAATTTGGTCCGGTTTGTTGACCAATGGTGTAATTTACTCAGTTTTTTTATCAATCAATATTGTGATAAAACACAAAAAGAGGGAGAAAAAAAAGTCTTAGCAGGTCACCCGGCCTGACCAGTTTTGGGTTGCACATAAGATACCCATTCTGGCCCAACTTGTGTACATTTTTATAAATTTGAAACTAAGCAATTCAAATATAACTCCCGAAAAGCTTCCCTACAAACTGATGCTTGGTAGCTTTTATGATCAATGGGGTTGAAATGTTATAAAGTACTTTTATGTACCTTGTATAGGCTTTGCTTGTTGATACTCGTGAAGCTGCTGATACCGAGCCATTAGATGTGGCAATTTTAATTCGTTTTATAATTCCTGGGTCCATTTGTGTCGTTTGTTTATCTTAACGGGTCAAATAACATAATTCAGATAAAAAGAAAGTGGTCAAAGTCTTTTTTTTTTAACAGCATACAACCTCTTGTCATAATTAACACGTTGATCATTCATAAGATGTGGAGAAAAACGTGTTTATAGGTGTCAACATGATATGCATCATGATGTATTGATGTTTACATCTTTCCCATTCTACTTGCAGTCTCTTGTAGGGTCAACAATGAACGAACTTGACTCCCACAATGGACTTGACACAGACGGACTCCTGGCTAACGGCAATGCTTAGAGTTGGTGATTATTGGTAACAGATAATTACAATTTCCTTTTCGATTAGAGTGTCTTTTGAAAAGCCATGTTAGCAAACTCATGTTTTGTTTTGCTGTAGATATTTAATCGCAAACAGATAGTGAGATTAATTATCCATGTTATGTTCTTGTTGACATCTTATAACAAGTCAACTAACTTCTTTTTGTGTTGGGGGTTGGGCTTTTCATCGTCTGTGTGTTTACTAAACCCCTTATACTCGGTATGTTACTTTGTTCTAGTTATAGTTAAAAACAGGTTATCTGTACATGTTCGGTTTGGTAGCAGTTTTGGTCCAAACCAATTATTTTTCATTTACTATAATTAAAATGAAGTTTTTTAGTCATCTAGGTGAAATATTTGGCTCGAGTCACAACCCAGAGTTTGGGTCCAGTTCACGGTCTAGTTTTTTTTTTTTTTTTTTTTTTTTTTTTTTTTTTTTTTTTTTTTTTTTTTTTTTTTTTTTTTTTTTTTTTTTTTTTTTTTTTTTTTTTTTTTTT